>JBBYHO010032413.1:0-11301 GCA_038382025.1 Adansonia gregorii
TTCCGAGAACAAATCATAAGAGAGCTTCATGGGAATGGATTGGGTGGACATTTTGGCCAAGACAAAACAATGGCCTTCGTCACAGATCGTTATTTTTGGCCTCATATGTTCAAGGATGTGAGTTGGTTTGTAAGGCGATGTGCTGTTTGTCAATTTGGTAAGGAAAGTTCTCAAAATACAAGGCTGTCTACTCCATTACCAGACCCAACTTCACCTTGGATTCATTTGAGTATGGATTTTGTGTTGGGTTTACCGAAGACTTCAAAGGGGCATGACTCTATCTTTGTAGTTGTAGATAGATTCTCTAAGATGGCTTATTTCATTCCCTATTCTAAAACAGCAAATGCCTTTCACATTGCTGATTTATTTTTCAAGGAAATAGTACGTTTGCATGGAGTTCCAACATCTATTGTTTCTGATAGAGACGTTAAGTTTTTGGGGCATTTTTGGAGGACTTTATGGCGTAAAATGGGGATAGCTTTAAAGTATTCCAGCACATGCCATCCTCAAACAGATGGCCAAACTGAAGTTGTTAATCGTAGTTTGGGAAACTTGCTAAGGTGTTTGGTTAGAAATCATGTGAAAGGTTAGGATTCAATTATTTCGCAAGCTGAGTTCGTTTACAATAACTCAGTTAATCGAACTATTAAGAAGACACCTTTTGAGGTTGTGTATGGCCTTAAACCCCAACATGTGCTTGATTTGGTGCCTTTACCCCAAGAAGCTAGGGTGAGTGATGATGGGGAAGCTTTTGCTGAACATATTCGCAGCATTCATAAGGAAGTTCAAGATGCGTTGAAAGCGAGCAATGCAGCATATGCTAATGTAGCTAATCAACATAGACGTTTTAAGGAATTCAAAAGAGGAGATTTGGTATTGGTCTATTTGAGGAAAGAAAGGTTTCCTAAAGGTGGCCATCATAAGTTAAAGTCTAAGAAATTTGGGCAATGTAAAGTGCTTAAAAAGTTAGGCTCAAATGCCTATTTATTGGAGTTGCCTATTGACTTGCGGATCAGTCCTATTTTTAATGTCTCAGATTTGTACGAATTTGAGGGATTAAATGAGGAAGAACTAAGTACGGTTGTTGAACAAGTTGGCCAGCTCCCTACCAAGAAAGATGACATCATCCAAGAAGTTCTCGATGTCAAAGAAGTGATATCTAGGAGGGGAAATATTTATCGAAGGTTTTTAATTAAATGGCTAGGAAAACCAGCTTGTGAAAGTACCTAGATTTCGGAGGAAAAACTGAGGAAAGTCGATCCAAAAATGTGTGAAGAAGCTGCTAAAGTCTTTTCTAAAAATATTACCAATCTTTTAACCGGGTGAGAATGATGCATATCATGATCAAATAGCCAAGGTCTACCCAAAAGAATATGACACGCATCCATTTGTACCACATGACACCAAATTGATGCAGGGTGGAGATGATAGGAAATAAATAGAACACAAGAAAATTGAAAATAATCAAAAAAGATAATGCTGTAGAGATATTTAGATTCTAGAACGAAACCTTTTAGATAAAATAATAAAATAATAATTGAATACATTGTAGCAACTCCCTAGATGCATATATATAGGCTAGAACTCTTACTCCTACAAGGTTTAACATTCCTAGTAGAATATTAATTAAACATAATAATAATTTATCCAAACTAAAACTCTAATCTTAAATAATAATCTAATTAAACTAGAATCCTAAACATAGATCTAAATGGATTTTTTTATTTCAACAATATTTAAAATCAAATAGAACTCTTAATTGTTAATGCTCCTGCATCAATAAGAAAACTTCTCTTTCCACTTTTTCTAGAGTTGAGGTTCATCATCTAATTGACATAAACATGGATTCATATAATAATCTCCTTTCTTTTCACGATTGGGCACCATAAATACATTCTCCTCATTAGGACCAATGATTTTGATGCTTTGGTTTCTTAAGAAAAACTTTTTTTTCAACCATATTTTGAATCAAAGTTTGTCTTTGAAATGGGATAAACATGCATTCACATAATAATCTCCTTTCTTTTCATGATTGGGCACTATAAGCACATTCTCCTTATTGTAATAAATGATTTTGATGCTTTGGTTTCATAAAAAAACTTCACTTTCTACCATTTTAGATTCGAAGTTTGACTTTCAATTAAGATAAACATAGATTCACATAATAATTTCCTTTCTTTTCATCATTGTGCACTATAAACACATTCTCCTTGTTATGATAAACGATTTTGTTGCTTTGGTTTCATAAGAGAAGCTTCCCTTTCTACCATTTTTAGTATCGAAGTTCGTCTTTCCATTAGCATAAACGTGGATTCACATAATAATCTCTTTTCTTTTCATGATTGGCCACTATAAACACATTCGCCTAGTTGGGATAAATGGTTTGGATGCTTTGGTTTCATAAGAAAAACTTCTCTTTCTACCATTTTAGAATCGAAGTTCGTCTTTCAATTGAGATAAACATGGATTCACATAATAATCTCCTTTCTTTTCATCGTTGGGCTCTATAAAAACATTCTTCTTGTTGGGATAAATGATATTGATGCCTTGGTTTCATCAAAAAAAAATTTTTTTCTACTCTTTCTAGAGTTGAAGTTCATCATTCAATTGGAATAAACATGGATTCACATTATAATCTCCTTTCTTTTCATGATTGGGCACTGCAAAAACATTTTCCTAGTTGTGATAAATGATTTTGATGCTTTGGTTTCATAAAAAACATTCACTTTCCACCATTTTTAGAGTCAAAGTTCATCTTTCAATTGGGATAAACATGGATTCATAAAATAATCTCCTTTTTTTCATGATTGGGCAGTGTGAACACATTTTCCTTATTGTGATAAACAATTTTGATGTTTTGGTTTAGAAGGAAAACTTCGTTTTCTGCCATTTTCAGAATCCAACTTTGTCTTTCAATTGAGGCAAATATGGATTCGCATAGTAATCTCTTTTCATTTCTTGATTAGGCACTTTAAACACATTCCCCTAGTTGTGATAAACGATTTTGATGCTTTGGTTTCATAAGAAAAACTTCTTTTTCTAACATTTTTAGAATTAAAGTTCATCTTTAAAATGGGATAAATATGGATTCACATAATAATCTCCCTTCATTTCATGATTGGGCACTATAAGCACATTTTTCTTGTTGTAATAAACGATTTTGATGCTTTGGTTTCATAAGAAAAACTTCTCTTTATACCATTTTTAGAATCGAAGTTGGTCTTTCAATTCGGATGAACATTGATTCACAAGATAATCTCTTTTCTTTTCATGATTCGGCACAACAAACACATTCTCCTTGTTGTGATAAACGATTTTGATGCTTTGGTTTCATAAGAAAAACTTCTTTTCTACCATTTTTAGAATTGAAGTTTATCTTTCAATTGAAATAAACATGGATTCGCATAATATCTCTTATCTTTTCATCATTGGCCATCGTAAACACATTCTTCTCATTAGGATAAATGATATTGATGCCTTGGTTTCATAAGAAAAACTTCTCTTTCTGCTTTTTCAAGAATTGAAGTTCGTTGTTCAATTGGAATAAATATGGATTCACATAATAATCTTCACCATTCATGATTGGGCTCTATAAACACATTCTCCTTGTTGTGACAAACAATTTTGATGTTTTGCTTTCCTGAGAACAACTTTTCTTTCTACTATTTTTAGAACTAAAGTTCGCCTTTCAGTTGGGATAAACATGGATTCGCATAATGATCTCATTTCTTTTTAAGATTTGGCACTGTAAACACATTCTTCGAGTTGTGATAAATGATTTTGATGCTTTGGTTTCACAAAAAAAACTTCTCTTTATACCATTTTAGAATCGAAGTTTGACTTTCAATTAAGGTAAACATGGATTCACATAATAATCTCCTTTCTTTCCATCATTGGGCACCATAAACACATTCTTCTCATTGGGATAAATGATATTGATGCCTTGGTTTCATAAGAAAAACTTCTCTTTCTATTTTTTCTAGAATTGAAGTTTGTTATTCAATTGACATAAACATGGATTCACAGAATAATCTCCTTTCTTTTCACGATTGGGCGCCATAAATACATTCTCCACATTGGGATAAATGATTCTGATGCTTTGGTTTCATAAGAAAAACTTCACTTTTTACCATTTTAGGAATCAAAGTTTGCCTTTGAAATGGGATGAAGACGGATTCATATAATGATCTCCATTCTTTCCATGATTGGGCACTATAAGCACATTCTCTTTGTTGTAATAAACGATTTTGATGCTTTGGTTTTATAAGAAAAACTTCTCTTTCTACCATTTTTAGTATCAAAGTTTGACTTTTGATTGGGATAAACATGGATTCACATAATAGTCTCCTTTCTTTTCATGATTAGGCACCGTAAACACATTCTCCTAGTTGTGATAAACGATTTTGAGGCTTTGGTTTCAAAACAAAAACTTCTCTTTCTACCATTTTCAAAATCCAGGTTTGTCTTTCAAGTGAGATAAATATGGATTTGAATAATAATCTCCTTTCTTTTCATGATTGGGCACTGTAAACACATTCTCCTAGTTATGATAAATGATTTTGATGCTTTGGTTTCATAAGAACAACTTTTCTTTCCGCTATTTTTAGAATTAAAGTTTGCCTTTCAAATTGGGATAAACATGGATTCACATAATAATCTCTTTTTCATTCATGATTTGGCGCTATAAACGCATTCTCCTTGTTGCGATAAATGATTTTGATGCTTTAGTTTCATAAGAAAAACTTCTTTTTCTACTATTTTCAGAATTGAAGTTTGCCTTTCAGTTGTGATAAACAAGGATTCACATAATAATCTCTTTTCTTTTCATGATTGGGCACCATAAGCACATTCTTATTACTGAAATAAACAATTTTGATGGTTTGGTTTCATAAGAAAAACTTTTTTCCTCTATTTTTGGAATCAAAGTTCGTCTTTCAATTGGAATAAGCATGGACTCACATAATAATCTCCTTTCATTTCATGATTGGGCACTATAAACACATTCTCCTTGTTGTGGTAAACGATTTTGATGTTTTGTTTCATGAGAAAAACTTTTCTTTCTAGTATTTTTAGGACCAAAGATCATCTTTCAATTGAGATAAACATGGATTCACATAATAATCTCTTTTCTTTTCATCATTGGGTATCGTAAACACATTCTTATCATTAGGATAAATGATATTGATGCCATAGTTTCATAAGAAAAACTTTTCTTTTAACCTTTTTTAGAATCAAAATTTGTCGTTCAATTGGAATAAACATGGATTCACATAATAATCTCCTTTCATTTCATGATTGGGCACTATAAACACATTCTCCTGGTTGTGATAAATGATTTTGATGCTTTGGTTTCATAAGAAAAACTTATCTTTCTACCATTTTTAGGATCAAGGTTCATCTTTCAATTAAGATAAACATGGATTCACATAGTAATCTCTTTTCTTTTCGTCGTTGGCACCATAAACACATGCTTCTCATTTGGATAAATGATATTGATGCCTTGGTTTCATAAGGAAAACTTCTCTTTCCACTTTTTTTAGAATTCAAGCTGATCGATCAATCAGAATAAACAAGGATTCACATAATAATCTCTTTTCCTTTCAAGATTGGGCACCCTAAATATGTTCTCCCTATTAGGATAAATGATTTTAATGCTTTGATTTCATAAGAGAAACTTTTCTTTCAACCATTTTTAGAATCGAAGTTCATCTTTGAAATGGGATAAACATGGACTCACATAATAGTCTTCTTTCTTTTCATGATAGGGCACTATAAGCACATTCTCTTTGTTGCAATAAATGATTTTGATGCTTTGGTTTCATAAGAAAAACTTCACTTTCTACCATTTTAGAATCGAAGTTCATCTTTCAATTGGGATAAACACGGATTCACATAAAAATCTCCTTTCTTTTCATGATTGGGCACTATAAGCACATTCTCTTTGTTGCGATAAACGATTTTGATGCTTTGGTTTTCATAAGAAAAACTTATCTTTCTACCATTTTTAGAATCGAAGTTCATATCTCAATTGGGATAAACATGGATTCATAAAATAATCTCTTTTCTTTTCATGGTTAGGCACAGTAAATACATTCTCCAAATTATGATAAACGATTTTGATGCTTTGCTTTCACAAGAAAAACTTCTCTTTCTAACATTTTTAGAATTGAAGTTCGTTCTCGAAATGGGATAAACATGGATTCACGTAATAATCTCCTTTCTTTTCATCATTGGGCACCATAAACACATTCTTCTCGTTGGGATAAATGATATTGATGCCTTGATTTTATAAGAAAAACTTCTCTTCCTGTTTTTTCTCAAACTGAAGTTCATCGTTCAATTGGAATAAACATGGATTTGCATAATAATCTCCTTTCTTTTCAAGATTAGACACCATAAATACATTCTCCTCATTGGGATAAATGATTTTGATGCTTTGGTTTCATAAGAGAAGCTTCTCTTTCTGCTATTTTTAGAATGAAAGCTCATCTTTGAAATGGGATAAACATAGATTCACATAATAATCTCTTTTTTTTCATGATTGGGTACCATAAGCACATTCTTATTGCTGAAATAAACGATTTTGATGGTTTGGTTTCATAAGAACAACTTTTCTTTCCTCTATTTTTGGAATCAAGGTTCATCTTTCAATTTGAATAAGCATGGATTCACATAATAATCTCCTTTCATTTCATGATTGGGCACTATAAACATATTCTCCTTGTTGTGGTAAATGATTTTGATATTTTGGTTTCATGAGAAAAACTTCTATTTCTGCCATTTTTAGGACTGTAGATCATCTTTCAATTGAGATAAACATGGATTCACATAATAATCTCTTTTCTTTTCATCATTGGGCATCGTAAACACATTCTTATCATTGGGATAAATGATATTGATGCCATAGTTTCATAAGAAAAACTTCTCTTTCAATTTTTTTTAGAATCGAAATTTGTCGTTCAATTGGAATAAACATGGATTCACATAATAATCTCCTTTCATTTCATGATTGGGTACTATAAACACATTCTCTTGGTTGTGATAAATGATTTTGATACTTTGGTTTCATAAGAAAAACTTATCTTTCTACCATTTTTAGGATCAAGGTTCATCTTTCAATTAAGATAAACATGGATTCACATAATAATCTCCTTTTTTTTCGTCGTTGGCACCATAAACACATGCTTCTCATTTGGATAAATGATATTGATACCTTGGTTTCATAAGAAAAACTTCTCTTTCTACTTTTTTTAGAATTCAAGCTTAGCGATCAATTAGAATAAACAAGGATTCACATAATAATCTTTTTTCTTTTCAAGATTGGGCACCATAAATACTTTCTCCCTGTTGGGATAAATGATTATAATGCTTTGATTTCATAAGAGAAACTTCTCTTTCAACCCTTTTTAGAATCGAAGTTCGTCTTTGAAATGGGATAAAGATGGACTCACATAACAGTCTTCTTTCTTTCATGATAGGGCACTATAAGCACATTCTCCTTGTTGTAATAAATGATTTTGATGCTTTAGTTTCATAAGAAAAACTTCACTTTCTACCATTTTTAGAATCGAAGTTCATCTTTCAATTGGGATAAACATGAATTCACATAAAAATCTCCTTTCTTTTCAAGATTAGGCACTATAAGCACATTCTCTTTGTTGCGATAAACGATTTTGATGCTTTGGTTTTCATAAGAAAAACTTCCCTTTCTATCATTTTTAGAATCGAAGTTCATCTCTCAGTTAGGATAAACATGGATTCATAAAATAATCTCCTTTCTTTTCATGATTGGGCACAGTAAACACATTCTCCAAATTATGATAAACGATTTTGAAGCTTTGCTTTCACAAGAAAAACTTCTCTTTCTAACATTTTTAGAATTGAAGTTCATTCTCGAAATGGGATAAACATGGATTCACGTAATAATCTCCTTTCTTTTCATCATTGGGCACCATAAACACATTCTTCTCGTTGGGATAAATGATATTGATGCCTTGATTTTATAAGAAAAACTTCTCTTCCTGTTTTTTCTCAAACTGAAGTTCATCGTTCAATTGGAATAAACATGGATTTGCATAATAATCTCCTTTCTTTTCAAGATTAGACACCATAAATACATTCTCCTCATTGGGATAAATGATTTTGATGCTTTGGTTTCATAAGAGAAGCTTCTCTTTCTGCCATTTTTAGAATGAAAGCTCATCTTTAAAATGGGATAAACAAGGATTCACATAATAATCTCTTTCTTTTTCATGATTGGGTACTATAAGCACATTCTTCTTGTTGTAATAAACGATTTTGATGCTTTGGTTTCATAAGAAAAACTTTACTTTCTACCATTTTTAGAATCAAAGTTCATCTTTCAATTAGGATAAACTTCTATTCACATAATAATCTCCCTTCTTTTCATGATTGGGCAATATAAACACATCTCCTTATTGTGATAAATGATTTTGATGCTTTGTTTCATAAGAAAAACATCTCTTTCTACTAGTTTTAAGATCGAAGTTCATCTTTCAATTGAGATAAACATGGTTTCACATAATAATCTCCTTTCTTTTCATCATTGGGCACCATAAACACATTCTTCTCGTTGGGATAAATGATATTGATGCCTTGGTTTCATAAGAAAAACTTCTCTTTCTACTTTTTTTAGAATTGAAGTTCATCGTTCAAGGGGAATAAACATGGATTCATATAATATTCTCCTTCCTTTTCAAGATTGGGCACCATAAATACATTCTCCATATTGGGATAAATGATTTTAATGCTTTGGTTTCATAAGAAAAACTTCACTTTCTACCATTTTAAGAACCAAAGTTCGTCTTTCAAATGGGATAAAGATGGATTCATATAATGATCTCCACTCTTTCCATGATTAGGCACTACAAGCACATTCTCTTTGTTGTAGTAAACGATTTTGATGCTTTGGTTTTATAAGAAAAACTTCTCTTTCTATCATTTTTAGAATCAAAGTTCAACTTTCAATTGGGATAAACATGGATTCACATAATAATCTCCTTTCCTTTCATGATTGGGCACCATAAACACATTCTCTAAGCTGTGATAAACGATTTTGATGCTTTGGTTTCAAAGTGAAAACTTCTCTTTCTACTATTTTCAGAATACAAGTTTGTCTTTCAAGTGAGATAAACATGGATTCGAATAATAATCTCCTTTCTTTTCATGATTGGGCACTGTAAACACACATTCTCCTAGTTAGATAAATGATTTTGATGCTTTGGTTTCATAAGAACAACTTTTCTTTCTACTGTTTTTTGAATTGAAGTTTGCCTTTTAATTTGGGATAAACATGGATTCACATAATAATCTCCTTTTCTTTCATGATTGGGCCCTATAAACACATTCTCCTTGTTACGATCAATGATTTTGATGCTTTGGTTTCATAAGAATAACTTTTCTTTCTACTATTTTTAGAATTGAAGTTTACCTTTCAATTGTGATAAACAAGGATTCACATAATAATCTCATTTCTTTTCATGATTGGGCGCAATAAACACATTCTCCTAATTGTGATAAACGATTTTGATACTTTGGTTTCATAAGAAAAACTTCTCTTTCTACCATTTTTAGAATCGAAGTTCGTCTTCCAATTGAGATAAACATGGATTCAATTAATAATCTTCTTTCTTTTCATCATTAGGCACCATAAAATACATTTTTCTCGTTGGGATAAATGATATTGATGCCTTGGTTTCATAAGAAAAACTTATCCTTTTACTTTTTCTAGAATTAAAGTTCATCGTTCAATTGGGATAAATGTAGATTCACATAGTGGTCTTCTTTCTTTTCATGATTGGGCACTATAAGCACATTCTCCTTGTTGTAGTAAATGTTTTGATGCTTTGGTTTCATAAGAAAAACTTCTTTTTTCACTATTTTTAGAATTAAAGTTCGTCGTTCAATTAGAATAAATATGATTCACATAATAATCTCCTTTTCTTTCAAGATTGGGCACCATATATATATTCTCCCCATCGGGATAAATGATTTTAATGCTTTGATTTCATAAGAAAAACATCTCTTTCAACCATTTCTAGAATCAAAGTTCATCTTTCAATTAGGATAATCATGGATTCACATAATAATCTCCCCTCTTTTCATAACTGGGCACTATAAACACATTCTACTAGTTGTGATGAACGATTTTGTCGCTTTGGTTTCATAAGAAAAACTTCTCTTTCTAATATCTTTAGAATTGAAGTTCGTCTTTGAGATAGGATAAACATGGATTCACATAATAATCTCTTTTCTTTTCATGATTGGGCACTATAAGCACATGCTTCTTGCTGAAATAAACGATTTTGATCCTTTGGTTTCATAAGAAAAACTTCTCTTTCCTTTGTTTTTAGCATCGAAGTTCATCTTTTAATTGGAATAAGCATGGATACATTTAATAATCTCCTTTTTTTTCATGATTAGGCACTATAAACACATTATCCTTGTTATGGTGAATGATTTTGATGCTTTCGTTTCATAAGAAAAACTTCTCTTTCTACCATTTTTAGGACCGAAGTTCATCTTTCAATTGAGATAAACATAGATTCACATAATAATCTCCTTTCTTTTCATCAGTGGGCATCGTAAACACATTCTTCTTGTTGGGATAAATGATACTGATGCCTTAGTTTCATAAGAAAAACTTCTCTTTCTACTTTTTTTAAGCATTGAAGTTCGTCGTTCAATTGGAATAAACATGGATTCACATAATAATCTCCTTTCTTTTCATGATTGGCACCATAAATACATTCTCCTCATTAGGATAAATGATTTTGATGCTTTGGTTCATAAGAAAAACTTCACTTTCAACCATTTTAGAATTGAAGTTCATCCTTTAATTAGGATAAACATGGATTCACATAATAATCTCTTTTCTTTTCATGATTGGGCACTATAAACACATTCTCCTTATTGTGGTAAATGATTTTAATGCTTTGGTTTCATAAGTAAAGCTTCTCTTTTTGCCATTTTTAGAATCAAAGTTCATCTTTCAATTAAGATAAATATCGATTCACATAATAATCTCTTTTCTTTCATTATTAGGCGCCGTAAACACATTCTTCTCATTGGGATGAATGATATTGATGCCTTGGTTTCATAAGAAAAACTTCTCTTTTTACTTTTTTTAGAATTAAAGTTCCTCGTTCAATTAGAATAAACATGGATTCATATAATAATCTCCTTTCTTTTCAAGATTGGGCATCATAAATACATTCTCCTCATTAGGATAAATGATTTTGATGCTTTGGTTTCATAAGAAAAACTTCCCTTTCTACCATT
>JBBYHO010032537.1:0-52977 GCA_038382025.1 Adansonia gregorii
AAATTCATAATCTGATATGTGTTTTAATCTTTCCTGATGCAAAGAAATGAGTTAAAATCGAGTTTTGGATCAATGGTAGACGAGTTGAAATTGCCCGGATCATGAAAATGGCCTGCAGGTATCGATACATTGCATAATGTATCGACACATTTGGCCAAAAACCTTTATAGTATCGATACAATGAACATTGAATCGATACAATGATCACTGTATTGATACTATGAACCATTGTATCGATACCATGAACTACTGTATCGATACATTCTTTTACAGAATACATATTTGGGTCCTGGCATGGTCTAGTATCGATACATGAGTTCTTGTATCGATATAGAGGCTTTTGTACCGATATAGCTACATGTTGTATCGATACAAATGAGGACATTTCAAATTTTTGGCGCATTGGAGCATTGTATCGATACATGAGAACCATGTATCAATACATCTAAGTAAAATTGTGAATTTTCTCGGTTCCTTTGTCCCTAGGATACCTCAGACTATATCCTTTGATGCCACATCTTTGTATTTACCTTTGATATGATCCGTAGGCCTTCTTGACATCCTTAAAATACTTTTTTGTTGGGCGACTTCATCGTCCCCTCTTACGTCGATGCTCCAGATTGTTAAAAGTTAACCCAGACAAAATAAGGTATCTACACTTATGCATTAAAGCCATGTTCTAAAAATGTTCTTAGTTATCATATTGTCAACATAGAGCATTGACAATGCACAAAGACAAGCATATGCTAAGCTTTTATGTATCTAATGTTTGTAACTTTTTAATTTCATAGAAGTTAAAGTATAAAGATACTTGGGGATAGCATATATGTTCTTGTTTTACAGAAACAAGTTCACTAAATGAGGCTTGTGTAGGAACTCCATTTGGTATAAGTCACTTAAGTGTCTATGGATTATGTTCTCATGTGCCAGTTATGTACATTAGTCTTCAAACTTATGATACGACTTTATCTTATATAAGGAGTGTTATACTTTGATCCATTATGAGTGGGCCTACAATGGATGGATATCAAATAAAGGTGGTATTCAGTATGGAATGAAAAATATGGCAAATGAATGAGTGATCCAAAGAGGATTCACCACTCCAAATGACATTAGAGACATATCTCATTCATTTTTTTGCTTTAGTTAACTTGATTAAGTTGTTAGCCAACGCACAATGAATTTAGGAAAAAATTTTTTCTCCAAATTTATGAGGTTAACTAAAATTTTCAAGAACTAATATAGATTGATACATAAGTAGGCATTGCATCATGCTCATGGTTTCGAGATGGTTAGTGAAATGATTGAAATTTACCAAGAGCTTGGTTACTAAAAAGTTTCTTAAGAGGTCATATTGGCTCTTTTTGCATACCGAGTGGCCATGATACCTTGTTAGAGGCCAATCTTGGTCTACAAATATAAATGCACATAATTGATTAATTGTATTTATTTTCATTATAATGGAAGCCTAATGGGTCATACATAGATGATTTATTGGATTAAAATGGAGATTTAGGTAAGTATGACTTAATTAAATAAAAGAGAGAATGAAAAGGATTTAATTGAATAAATTCAATTAAGAATAATTTAAGACATAAAATAGATTTATGAAATTTAATTAGGGATGTCTTGATAAGGCAATGAAGATAAGAATGTCTTATCAGCTAATGTTTATTTATAGACATGGTTTTGGGGATATTATTAAATAAAGCAAATAATTGTATTTGAAAAATTAAATAAATTATTTTATAATTATTTATTATTATTTACATGAAGTAAAATTATTCTACTTAGGTTAGAAAATTTAATTATGAATTAAATTATCTAACATGTAAATTAAGGAGTTAGGTTAAAAGCCTTAATTATCAAGTTAGGAAAGTTTAGTTGTGAACTACTCCAAATTGGGGTTACTAATGGGCTAGGACCATGAAATAGTTATCCTTGATGTGCTATTGGATTAAAATATTAATAAGTTATTACTAAGGCCCAATTTTGGATAAGCTAATTAAAATGATTTTAATTGGGCTCCAAGAAACATTCTAAATTGGTGCCATCTATAGTGCTATGTTGATATAAACATCTTTAAGAGTTTCTAGGAAGAGGTTGGCTATTAGAAAACCCTAGGCAAGAACCTTAGACATCCCAAAAGCATGTAATGCAATACCTCAACTTCTCTAAGCCTGATTATGTGGATTTACATTCCTGAGTGGTCTCAAAGTGTTTTTGATTACAAAGAAATTAGAAAATTAGTGTTCTATCCTAAAAGACTTAGCTTGGGTGAAAAATTAAGATTTTTTTGACTGGTTTACTAGCATCTACGCAAAATGGCTACTTCTATACAAATTTTTTTTCTTTTTCTTCTTAGTGCAAGGATGTTGAAATTGTTCCCAGATCACTTCATTTATGAACTTATTGACTATTTATTTTTTGGTGTGCAAGGAATCCATATTCCTAATGAAGTCTAGCCTTGTGCAATAATATCTCTTAAAAATTTACAAAATAATATAGATACACAGTGAAAACATTAAACACGATAATAGTCAGACTTTCTTGTAGATCTTTAAGAGGGAATTAATGTGTGATAAATTAAAATCAGATTTAATAAAATTAAATCACACATCTATAAAAGGATAACCTAATTCTCAAATATCATAATATAGAATTAAGTCCAATATGAGGAAACCTGAATATGAGCAGCTTATGTTCTAATTAGATCTACAAGGTCATGAGCAACAAACCTATCTTGCCTCCAATGGTAACCCACATGATTAGCGATTCTCTGATGTTAGCTAGAAGACTCAAGAAGTCTCAACCAAAAGATGATTGTGGCTTGTTTCTTCCTTCACCCAATCTAAGAACAATTCCGAAATGGTTTTTTCTTTAAAGAAAAAAGAAACTTTTCTCAGAAATAAATTCACTTAAAAAATGTTTCCAAATTAGATAATAAAGTGCTTAGACATCCTCTCTTATAGTCCTTTAGTCGAAAATAATCTCTTTAACTTAAAAGAGTTTTGATCAAATCACACTTCCTTTCATTGTTGAAACTCTTTCACCTAAAAGTAACCTAGTTTGATCAATTTCTTCTTACCTAAAACTCTATGGTTGAACCATGCTTATCTTAATATGCAATTTGGATTTCAGTCAATGCAGATGTATGTGACTAGAATTCCATCTAGGTGCATTATACGTAAGTTAGCTAGTTTAGGTCTTTCTTGAGTTTATTTTATCAAATTCAATTCTTTTAGCTTATCTCATAAATCATCTAATTTATCTTATTTAATTACCGCATAATTAAATTAAGATAAACAATTGGAAGCCCATTTTAATTTAATAATCATCTTATTAATATTAGTTATCTAAATAATTAATATTTTTGATAAGATTATCCAAGGATTTTGGCTAGGACATTATCCACCATGTAATGTTTTAATTTAGACATTATCCATCTAGACCTAATATGTCTCAATTTAGATATTATCTAAACATTATCTAGATAAGATAATCTTATATACTATGTCTTAAAAAGATAGCAAAATCTTAGATTTCACAAAATCTAAATTTTTTTCTTAGATTAATTTTTAATTAAACTTTTCAACTAAGTCCTCGAATTAATCATCTTTTATTTAATAAAGTCAAACTTAAAATCTTGATTTTATTCTGACAATATCATCATATTGTACGTGATCTGTTTGGTTCCCAACATGTTGACAATGAACATAATTAATCTTATTAGTCATGTTCATAGATCAAGAGTAGGATCTAGCACCTCATCATGACCACCTAAACGTTGAAGAATCAATGTGACCTTATCGAAACCTCTTAGTAATTGTCACAACATGGCTTGAGTATGGGTGTATCCCTTGTTCTTATACATATATCTATATATTAATTTTTTTCATTTTTAGGGGGCCTTACCATTATTGTTTTTTTCTTATTTTTGATGATTGAGTTATTGAGATCAATCACTCATTCGATTAACTCTAAATAGTCATTATCAAACAATTATTTTTTTTGGAGTCACCACCAATCTATTTTGGTTAGGTGAGATTGGTCACCCATTAGAGTTCATATTTTTAGCATTACGAAACCTTTGAAAAAATTAGAGGTCTATGATAATAACGGAGATCATTTGAAAGGGTTTGAGAGTTGGTTACAATCACGAGTAGGGATTGATCCCTTTCATGACACCTAAAAATTGGTACCTTATTACTTATGTGTTAACTTAAAATTTGATTTTTATCTGATTTCAATATCTAGTATTTAATTGTAATTCTTATATCAAAAAATAAAATTTTATGAAACAAATCTATTATTTTGTAAAAGAAAATCAGGTTTTCGATATCTTTAAAAATTAAAATATCTTTCATACCCCACCAGAGGTTTTATCATTATCTTTTGCACCACACCAGAGTGTTGAAGGAACATAAAAGGTTTTAAAAATTAAAATATCTTTTGCACCCCACCAGAGGGCTAGAGGAACATAAAAGGTTTTTATTTTTATAAAATTCATAAATATTTTGATTTTCTTGCTTTTGAACGTTTAAAATAATCGATGAGGTAGCTTTAATATTCTAGCAAGCACACCTATGAACTATTTCAACTCCAGTATGTTTTCTTAAAAAATTTTGATTTTACGAAAAATGATAGAAACTTATCCTATGACTTAAACTCGATCGAAGAGACCAAAATGTCCCTTAAAGTGCACCTTTAACATGAAGATATCCCAATGATCCTGAAGGATTTGGTTTTAAGGTATATTACTAAATTATCCTTGAAGTATACCCTTGACGTGAAAGTATTTTGATAACCTCAAAGGACTTGATGACATCATAAAGGAAAGAACCTGTTCCTACTTTGTACCTTTGACATGGAGGCATCCTAGTGATCACATAGGACTTGGCTCTAATATAAATTACAAATGTCCCCAGGGTCTACCGTTGTCATGTAAGTATCTTGGTAACCTTAAGGGACTTGATAACTTCCTAAAAAGATGAACCTATCTCTATTATGCATTTTTGTCATGGAAATATCGTAGTGATGTTCAAAAAGATTCGGTTTTCAAGTAAATTACTAAAATATGGACATAGAAGCATCTTAAGAACACTAAAGGACTTGAAGATTATTGATATGATAGTTTTACCCTAAATGGTTAGTTTCGATATCAAAGATGACCTAAAATGCAAAATTTGCTAATAGGTTCCTATTTTTTGCAAAATTACATTTTAACCCCTGAATGGTTAAAAATGCTAGAAATGTTCTTAAGACGAACAAAATACCCATTTTCGGGTAATTTGATGTGAAAATGACCTTTTCACCGCAAAATGGGATGATTTATCTAAAAGACTTTAAACTTTTCTAACTTTTCAAAATAGTCCCTACATGGAATAACATACATAATCAAACATTAAACATATCAAAATCAACATGAAAAACATATAAAAAAATCACAAGGGACATACGACCCTTGGAAGAATTTTTTTCAATTTTTACAAATAAGTCTCTAAACTTTCTAAAATTATGAAATGACCTTAAAAGGTTAACAATGCTTGATATGTACTTAAACATGTCTAAATGCATGAAAAACACTCCTAAAAGTTAACTAAGCCTTCGGCCAGGCTTAGATGACCTTGGAAAAATCAACCCTGCACTTTCCATAATTGCAGCATAACCTAAAGAACCAAAATTTTACAAATAAACTCATACAGGTTAGGCTAAGCTTGGAAACACCTTTTAAAACCCTTTAAAAGTTTTAGGTAAATTATTTTATACCGTATAACTTCTAAATATCACAAAATGATCCCTAAATATCTTGAAAACAAATAGGAAAATTTATTCAAAGGCCACAACATGTTTGGCCATCACCAATCAAGCAAGAAAAAAAATTTTTTAACATGTCCACATCAATAATCAATATGTATCCTAATTTCTACCAAGCTCAATCATCATTAACATGAAGCAATCATGAAATATGGACACATGAACATAATTTATCAATAATTAAACATGAAAATACTAAGGAAATAGTGTAAAATTATTTACATGATAAGATAACATCCTTTCCACAACCAAACAAGTATTTTCTTGATGAAAACAAATTATTGTTAATAAAAATAAATTTAACAACTTAGATCAAGAAAATTGTTCATTGTCCTTCATATCTGGCCTTTAAACATGGATCAAAATCCATGAACTCAAGTAATCACCTAGCTCATTAAAAGGAAGAAAAATGAATAAAATGAAAAGAAATCAAAATTATTCCAAGTAAAACTACCTTTAAAGTATAGAAATTTGGGAAGAAGCTTGCAATTGCTTAAGAAATGGCCAATTTTTTGCATGAAATCCACTCCTCTCTAAAATGAACATCCTCACCCTATTTATAAGGGCGAAGATTCAGCCAAAAAAGAAAAAATTCCTCTTGGCCAAATTATTCCTAGTTTTCTTTTTTTATTTTTACTTTTTAGATATTTATTAATATTGAAAAGGCTTAATTAAATTGTTTTGTCATTTTGGATGAATCATCATGCATGTCTCATCATTTAGAACCATGGATTTCACGATGATTAAGAAAAAAATTTGATTGGATAAAAGCAAGTTATAAGGATTAAATTGTAACAAATTAAAAATTATGTATTCAAAGAATAAAATTTTACATAATAAATTCAATTAAGAATTTAATCAAAAAGGCGTTTTAGGCTCATTGGAAAAAAATGGGCTAATTAGGCTTGTTGGAAAGTTAACAGGCTTATTGGACCCATTAAAAAAATTAATAGGTCTTACCCATGAAATGGAAAAAAAATAAATTTTGGCCTATTAAGAATAAAATTCAAAACATTTCTATATAAAAACTTCAAAAGGAATATTTTAAGAATTTTTATGGGCAAGAAAAAGGTAGCTAAAATTCCAAACTCGTAAAATTTTACAAGCAAAAATTTTTATGGATGAAAATTATATTTCAAAAAAATGAATAGGAATTCCAAAATGTTAAATATGAGCAATTTTGTTAAAATATGTGAAAATATTTAAAATTATAAATCCAAAAAAATTTTAGAAAAAAAATTATAGATGAGACAAAGTTCGCATTTTGGAGATGAAAAAAATTCTAAAAATAGGTTCAAATTTTATAAAAATGAATTAAATTCAACATAATACTCAATATATTAATCTGTAAAAATATTAAAGATGAAAACTGGAAATCCAAAGCATATTATACCTAAAAAATTTTACGAGCATGACATTCGTGGTACTATGAAAAATTCAAAATTAGTGAATAAAGTTAACAAATTGACACCTCTCGGTATAAAAGGCCAATATAGATTTTTCTTAAATATTTTTTATTTTTAAATACTACATAGGTATTAGTAAAAGTATACGATGGTGATTTTTAAAATTCATAAACAAATTTTGAAAATGTTCAAAAAATAAGGAAATTTGATCATAAGATCATATGAAAAAATGAATTTCAATATTTGATAAGAAAATATTTAAAATCTAATTTTTCTTTTGAATATTCATATTTTTTATTTAAGATTTATATTTTATGGTGTTCAAAACAGTAATTTTTCCATTAGTGCATATCCAGCCATTTAGGGATGACTAAATAGGTCTTAAAAATGCCTAGTCCACCTGGAGGTGGTCAGCTATCTAGGCTTAGTTTTGAACTAATCCTATTTAGTCTTAATATGGGTTTGGTGTTTCATTGGTGGCTATTATTGGAGTTAGATTAGGCAAAATATTAATTAGTTAATACATAGACCCAATCCTTAGTGGACAAGGTACAAGAGTTTGACTTGGATCTCAAGGGAAACACCAAATATAGGGCCACCTTTTGGGTATGTTAGTAATTGGATCAGCTGACCCTTTAGTTAGGCCTAGCCTAATTTTAAGTGTATTAATATGCATTATTAGATTGAATTGAATGATAAAAGGTTTCTAAAAACCTTATATGCCATTCTTAAATTTCTTAAGAAGGGTAACGCAACCTTTTAGCTTACCTTAGCAAGCTGCTATAATCTTGAGTTTGTAAAGGATTTGAATCACTTTTGGTCACAACGAAAGCAGAAAATTAATGTCCATCTTAAAAGAATTGGCTAGGATAAAAAATCAAGATTTTGGACTAGTTTGTTAGGATTTATGTAAAACAGTTTCTGCCTTACAAAGCTATTTTTTTCCTTGAAGTAATAAATGTAGGAATTTTTCTAGATCACTTTAGATCTAAAGCTGTTGACTATATATCTTTTGGTTAAGGCTTGATAAGCCTTTTGACTAGCAATGAAGAACTATTGGACCTCATTAAGGCTCTAATAGGTATTTATGCAGATCACCATTAAAGTTAGGGCACGTGTGCTACTTGTAACCTAAAGAAGAGATCAAAGTAATAAAGCCATGGTGTGTTCATGTAGAAATTGACACACTTTGAGTTACTAGTCTCTAAGTAGGTATGATTTGTATTAGATCTATGTTTTAAACTATTATCCTATCACATGCACATCTTTGCCTAAGATCTTAAGGAAATTTAGGTATTTTTTTATTTATTTTTTGCTTTGTATGTTTAATTCTGATGAAATTTTTATGCTTATATCGATAAGCATAAGCTCAAAATTTCCTATTAGCAGTATTAAAGACTATGGTTTGTATATTACATGTGGCCTAGGATGTTAGTTTTTGGTGACGGTCAATCGGATTGACTAGTGTGTTGATTTAGTGATATTTGGCTTTGGTAAAACTCTTAAAAAAATGTTTTTTCTTTAATTTTTAAAATTTGGATGGCATGTATTTCTAGGCTTTAATCATCTTTAAGTGTTTAAATAATTTGTTAAATGTTTTTAATGAATTCAAATTAAGGTCCTAACATGTTTTAAGCTTTCTAGATTGTTTTGATGTTGTTTTGATCGTTTCTTGAATTAAAAATTTTAAAATAATTTTTTTAATTTTAATTTTTCCATCATGTTTATCCATGTTTATTATCAATATTGATTAGCTTAAAGTATTTTTTTCTAATGAAATTGATATTAGAGTCATCTATCAATGTTTTGACTATTGCAAGGATGGCTTTATTCTAGTGTTTTAATGGTTCTAAAATTTTTAGTAGTTGATAGTGCAACTTTTTCCTTATTTTACACTTTGAAAGTGCCTTAAAAATTACATAATAATTACCAGTAAAAAATTAGGTTAAAATTGAGGTTGAAAAACATTTCAATTTCGAGCCATATCAGGTAAATGTACTTGATATGTGTAGGACTGTGCATAAGTCAGTTCAAACCAATTTAACTGACTTAACCGATGAAATTTGGTTAATTCAGTTCGATTAAGTCAATTAGATGGTTATATCAGTTTTTTATATCAATTTATTTCGTTAATTCGATCGGTTATCAATTAGTAAAATTATTAACTGAATTGATTGAATTAACTGAACTTTTAATATTTAATATTTATTAATTATATATTTACCTATATTAATAGCCCAATTAAACCCATTCCTAAACCAAATATACAACCATTAGCCCAAGACTCAATAAACTGATTTGACTAAACTAACAGACCAAACTAAATGAAATTTAGTTAGTTCGGTTAATTCGGCTATGGTTAAAAATGTCGCTTGACTCAATCGGTCCCTTTAGCTGAGTCGATTAATTTAATTTAAAGTTTTTTTTTACCAAACCGTCTGAATGCACAGTCCTAGATATGTGTGGATTTCATCTTTACGCTTGGTAGCTTTGTGCAACATCCATGACAGCAAGATATTGTTGTAGATTTGTTGTATTTTCATAGTTTTAGTAGGAGGAGGAGGATGAAGTTTGAGTTGGACTAGTATAGCTTGAATATAAAGCATAATGGGAACTATATTCTAGTAAGAGTAGAAAACCTAATGTGCCACCTTCTCTTTCATGGAACAGGATTCATGCAACTTAGATTTTTTTAAAATTTTAAGTTTGATATGATTACATCAAGATAATCAAAAAAATATTTGGTAAATGCTAGCAACAGGTTGGAGCAATCACCTTTCTATGAGGTTGAGTTCCATTAGGATTCCTAGTTATCATTAAACATCTTGTTATACCCTTTGGCATGACAATCAACCATGTGCACCATCTTGAGTTCCATCAAGACGTTAAGGTTGGTGCAATCACCTCCCAAGAGGTTATGTTCCATTAATATTCCTAATTATTATCAAACATCTTGTTATACCCTTTGGCATGACGAGCAACCATGTGCACCATCACCTAAATGATACTATACTTATTGAGGCGACCAAGTCTTGATTGTCAAATCACATATAGACATTGACATGACCACCTGATGATAGCCTAATCATAAATTAGATGCCTTATTTTCAGTAGCAGTTGACATCTTACTAACAAATTTGGCTAAAAGACATGGTAGCCTGATAGCTAGCTATATTCCAATAAAATCACCTTATAATATGTTCCCCAACAACACCTATAAAAAGGTTGGTAAGAACCCAGGTAAGGGGGATCCCTTCCTCTCTAATTACTCACTACCTTCCTTTAAACTGACTTAATCATTGAAGAGTGTGTTGGAGTCATAACTCTGATGCCTCTTGACTTATTTTTATGCTGCAAGTTAGCTTATACTCTTTCTTTCAACCTATTCTAAGAATACGTCAACAATTGGCGTTATCTGTGGGAATCCCATGAAAATCATGGCTGACTAACATATTGATGCCACTACCCCACAGTTTTCCTCATCGTTACTAGAAATGCTAAACCAAACCATAAACCACTTGACCTATACAGTCGCTAACTTATGACCAACCTCCTTATACACCCAGATACTTATACCTATACCATTTTAGTTAACACAATCACCTTTCGCCCACTACCAAAATCTATTAGGCTTACACTTGCCAATGGCTGTCCGCTTCTAACCATGGCCAAATAGTATGGTCAAACAATGCAATTACAACCATCCCCACATCTATAACTATAGATGCCCCTGATATGCTTAGTGATATCCCTATAACATAACCCCTTTTCATCTTGCTAGCCCATTCAACCCCTTGCATGCCCATACACCATTACCAATGTATGCTATTGCCCCACTTTCCTTGTTATCATTTATAGGACACCTCGACTACCATGCTCATTATCAAGCTCAATTCCAAGCAAGAGTGAACCAGATCACTGCTATACAACAATCTTAATTACAACTTGCGTAACTAGTCAACTCTTAAACCAATTGCCAAACTACAATGCCTATCAACCATCCAACCCAACCAATAGAAGATTGCCTAAACCAACAATAAATATATAAGCTATCCTATCAGACAATCCTATTCGTCAAGCCACTAACGAAAGTTCTTACTCAATGCACGCTAAACATAAACCACCACTTGGATATTCTAGTTAGACTAATAGGCTACTCTTGCCACCCCAGAACCTAGATTTTGCCTAACAAGTAGCAACCTTTAACCAAGAAGTAAGAAGCCTTAAACAACCTCATGAAGATAATTGGGAGTGGCTTAATAATGAGCATAATCCTTTGTCGACTATCATGCAAGAAGTGCTAACCCCTATGAAGGTCAAGCTTTCCCCGAACACATATAATGGGAGGACTGACCTAGCAGACTACTGGAACCATTTTTAGTCATTTCACAACCTAAGTAACATCTTAGACATAGTGTAGTGATGTATCCTCCTAACAACTGTGGCTTGACACATATATAGTGGTATTCTTTTAACCTAGGGTCTATCACTAACTTTAACCAACTATGCAAAAACTTTTTTGCCTACTTAAGTAGTTGCAGGATGGTAGCTAAGACTTTTATTAGCTTAATTGCAATCAAACAAAACTAAAAGAAAAAACTATACATGATTATATGAAGCATTTCAATGTTGCAACCTTAGAAGTGCACGATTCAATGATGAGTGGCCATGCATGCCTACATATCGGGCGTCCGACATAAATACTTAAAGTATGACTCACTGATGCCCAATTAACCAAACTAAACTAGCTTATGATAAGTTGCAAAAAAAATCAAAGCTAAAAACATAGAGATCACTAGCAGGAAAGTCAAGCAGTGGGAAAGGGAGCTAAAAAATGATTGGTATGCCAGAGCTAGTAGAAATGTAACCACTTTGGTCCCAAGCAACCTACCTAATAGAAAAAGAGAATAGGCCCCTCAGTATACAAAATATAATTCATACACCCCTCTTAACGCCACCAGATCTCTCATTCTTAACACCATAATAAGAGAAAACTTAATTGAAAGACCTTCACCTATGAAAAATGACCAAAGTAAAAGAGACCTCAAGAGACACTACAACTTCCATAATGACATAGGTCATGTTATGGAAAATTGCATTAGCTTTAAGAATGTAGTAGAGCTATTGGTAAAGAGAAAGAGAAAGGTGATAAAGTAATTTGTCAAAAAAGAAACCAGTAAGAGAAACAAAACATAATTGCTTAGCAAATAGCAAGATACTACAGCGAACAAGCAATTGATCGTTAGAGTCATCAACATCATCATAGGTACCATGGAGGAAGAGGTTGCTAGGAAGTCATAGTGGAAGTCCTACCTATGAAGTGTAATGGCTATGGATGCAGTCCCTAAGCATTTAAGCAACACAACTAGGAAATCATCTTTACAAATGCAGATATTTATTTCTTATCAGATAATGGGAATAACCTTATCATCTTGTCTACTACCATTAGCAATTATCCATTCAATCGGATCCTAATCGACAATGGTAGTACAATTGAAGATGATGGTTTAATGTTATTATCCTTGATTTATGGGTCCACTTGGGCAATGACAAGCATACAATAGCCACCATGATTGACTTCTTTGTAGTAGACTAAGCCTTTACCTACAATGTTATATTAGGAAGGCCTTTAATAAAGAAGACCAATATGATCACAATAGTATATTACCTTACTGTTAAGTTTCTACTCTAATTGGTGTTGGTTACATAAGATCCAAAACAAAGAACGGCTCGCCAATGCCACCTCCTATTAATCAAGCTCATCACAAGATAGGCAATATTCATAGAATTTTGACAAAATAATACAAAACAAATGGTAGTGAATATAATCATGTCAACCCAGTCGCAGGCTCCCATGCTTAAAAGTATAGACGTTAGAGACATATTTGATCATTATAAGCCTCAACTAGCTGAAAAGATAAAAAAAAAAATTGCCTTGTATGAATCAGATCCTAAACTGTCTACCAGTATGGGTGTTTCACTTAGCCCATAAAAAAAGACCCTTTTTGATAGAATTTCTCCAAAAAAATACATATGCCTTGGCCTGGTCAGCCATTGATATGATAGGAATATATATGAAAGTCATTATGGACTCGTTCAACATTTACCTAAGGGCATCATTAGCCTAACAAAAAAAATTTTGCTTTGTTCTGAAATATCTTAAGCTATCCAAAAAAGGTGGACAAGCTTCTAATAATGAATTTTATTCGCAAAGTCAAATACCTAAAATGGATAGCAAATATTATCATGGACAAAAAGGCAATCGGGAAATGAAAAATGTGCATTGACTTCACAAACCTCAATAAAACTTGCCTAAAGATAGTTACCTACTCTAAACTATTGATCACCTGGTTGATCCCTCCATCTGCCATAGATTTTCTAGTTTTATGGACGTCTTTTCTGGTTATAACAGGTGAAAATAAACCTTGAAAATCAAGAAAAAAAATGTATTTATCACTAAAAATGGCATCTTCTGTTATTAAGTCATACCCTTTGGCCTGAAGAATGCAGGAGCCACTTATCACCAGCTGATTAACAAAATCTTCAAAGTCAAATCGGGTGATCTATGGAAATCTACATAGGATGATATACTGGTTAAGAGCTCCTCCATCCAACAATACATTGGCAACTTTACGAAAGCCTTCTAGATACTTAAAAAGTATAACATGAAGCTTAATCCATTGAAATACATGTTTATAATGGCCATTGACAAGTTCTTAGGTTTTATAATATCTTCTTATAGGATAGGGGCAAACCCAAGAAAGATAAGTGCCATACTTAGAATGAACTTGCCAAAATTAAGCAAAAAAATGCAGTGGTTAATAGTACAGTAGTTACACTAAACCATTTTATTTCTAAATCTATTGATAATTGTTTACCCCTTTTTAAGTTTCCTATGGGACCAACCAAGCATAAGTGGATGGATAAATGCTAGTGGTCCTTCGATAACCTGAAAAAAATATCGTGTTCACCACTTCTACTTGCTAACCTTAAGTATGGCTAGCAACTATACATATATCTAGCAGCTTTAGATGAAACTATTGCCATCATTTTTGTTAGGGAAGAAGATAAAATGCAATACCTTGAATATCACATTTGTAAAGCACTCCAAGCTGGCTAAATAAATTATACGAGGATTGAGAAGCTAGTATATGCCTTTATTATGGCTGCCAAAAAGCTCAGATAATATTTTTAAGTGCATACCATTACCACTTTATGGACCAAGAACTCAAAGAGGTCCTTTGAAAATAGACGTAGCTAGATGAATGATTCAATAGAGCATAAACCTCAGCAAATTTAACCTAAACAATAGCCCCCGATAAGCAATCAAGGTACAAGCTCAAGTTAACTTTATAGCTGAATGCTCATTGATGACTTCTAAAGAGGCACCACAGGTTGAAGATGCATCAGTCCCCATAAAACTTAGTCCCAAAACTACAGGCCTAAAGTGCACCCTTCGAATAATAGCAAGACCAAAATTTAGACAATTTAAGTTGACAAATCATCTAAAAAAGATGGATCAGGAGCCGACGTCTTATTACTTAACCTAAGGGATCAAGAATGGCAGTATGATTTGTCCTTCCATTTCACCACCATGAACGATGCTACTAAATATGAAGCACTGATCGTCGACATAGAACTAGCAAACACACTAGGTTTTAACCATTTTTCACATTATGGACTCATAATTAGTGGCCAACCAAGTCAATAGACTATACGAAGTCAAAGATAAGCTGCTAGCCAAATACCATGGCATAATCACAAGGCTATCTAAGTTTTTGATCATATAATTATCAAATGAATTCCTTAAAAAAATAATAGCAGGGCTAATTCTTTATCCAAGATGAAAAGTAGCATGAAAATTTTGACCAGAGGCAAAGTCCTACTCGAGTGCATTCTGATGCCTAACTATGATAGGTACGTACACAAAATGATGACCAAAAGCGAGGAAAATTGGATAACCTTATTGTCCCTTTCCTCAGGGATAACAAAGTGCCTGTTGATCCATTATTACGAAGGCACATGGAAAAGAGGGCCACGAGGTATGCAGTTATCAATAACACCTTATACAAGATATCTTTCACTCTTTCTTTGCTTATATGTCTAGCCCCTGAAGAGGCAAATTATGTCATAAAGGAAATTCATGAAAACGTTTATGGCAACCACTTAGAAAGAAGAGCCTTAATGTAAAAAGCTCTTAAAAAAGGTTTTCTCAAGCCAACTATGAAAAAAGATGTAACTGACCAGGTAAAAAAATGTGACAAGTGTTAATAGTTTACGATTTTAGGCCATTCCTATTAGCAACATCATAAAAAAATACTTGATTGTTACATGCAATTATGTTACTAAGTGGGTAGAAGTAGAACCCATCATAACCATCAATGCTAGATTCATGGAAAATTTAATTTGGAAGTGTGTCCTTTGTCGATTCAAAATACCCAATGTGCTAATGAAAAATAGCTTTCAATCGATAAACTAAAAGATTTTTGAACTAGATTCCACATTAACTAGTCCACACCTTAATAGCCTACCCCATTGGAATGGCTAGGTAGAATCTATGAACAAAAACATCCTACAACCATTAAAGAAGAAACTAAATGATACAAAAAGAGCATAGGCAGAAGAAAGACCCATAATTATTTAGGTGATCAGAACAACAAAAAATCAAGTCACTAAAACAACCTCTTTTAGCCTTGTCTATGCCACTATGGCAGTTAGTCCTATAGAAATTAGAATCAATGGCATCTAAACTGAATATGTTAAAGACCTACTAAACCATGAACATCTATAGGCAAACTTGGACCTAGTAAAAGAACTTAGAGAAGAAGCAATCGCTAGAACGATGATTTATGCATAATAAGTTTCCAAATATTATAACAAGTGAGTTTGCAACATATAATTCCAAGTAAATGACCTAATCTTGCCAAGCTATGAAACAAGTAGACTGGCTAGAAAATGAAAAAAGCTATCCTTAAATTAGAAAGGCTCATACATAACATTTAAGGTTATCAAGTTCATAGTATATAGACTAGTAGATATGAATGGCAAAATATTTCCAAAAATCTAAAATGTTGTTCAATTGAAGAAATATTAACTATAAAAACCTTTCAAAATGAAATAATCTTTTGAACCACCACTCACTCACATATAACACATGAAATCAAGTAACTCAATGGCCATCAAGGCCTTTTTTTTCTTAAGAATGTGACAATAAGTCACCCATTGGCTAGCTGAGCAACCATCAAGGTCACTTCTTGAAAACTTACAAATGACACTGAGTCACTTATAGGTTAAACAAATGACCCTTATAAGTGGCACCGAGTCACTCACAAGTCATCCATCACCACCAATAATTTCCCTTGCAATCTTACATGTGATGATGAGTCATTCACAGATTGTTCAAACAACCATTAGCAATACCCTCTAAATTAAGTGGCACAAACATGACTAGTGAACAAAATTCTTTAAGCAGCCAATGTAATAACTTACATAAACAAAATGCCGTTAAAACCGTAAAAGTCCTTAGAAAGCACAAATTATTATTTAAGAAGAACATTTTATTCATTAACATACATTTACATTAATATGTTTCTATAAAATAAAATCAGATTTCTCTTATTGTAGAGGTAGTGTTTTTTGACCTGCTTGCCACCTTCATCACTAGATCTTTCATTAGTCTCAGTTTCTTTAGGAGTAGGCGTGATAAAAGCTGTATCTCTTCCTACCCTTCCTCAACCTCTCGCTAACTAGGCATAAGCATATTGAAACCCTCACAAGGTGACCATAATCTCCCAAGTCAATAGCTCTTAAATCTAAAGGGTCTTGCAAAAATTGTACCCAATAGAGAGCACTTCGTATGTATGAATCCACAATGGTAAAAAGCTTGTCAAACACTTACTTCTCCTCACTCTTTAATTTTTCCTAGTGATTAGTTGGTACCTTATTAAACTAAGCCTTTAACTTAGTAATCTTCAACCTTATAGTAGCCAAATCTACATCATAGCTTTCTAGTTGCTTGGTAGAATCAGCAATCATTCCCTTCACCCTCTAGAGTTTCAGCAACAACTCAATGATCTTTGAAATGTGTTTTTTTCTATATCTTTCAAGAAAGCTTTTAACTTGGCATTTGCTTCTTTGGGATTTCCTAGCTAGTCATCCAGCTCTATGATCTTGGTTACTTGTTGATTGAACTTCTTTTACCAGCCCCTCATTCGACACATGTATGTTATCTACCAATGCAATGCTTATAACCAAAAACATAAGTCTTAGCACAACACCATCCACTACTACAAATATATGCGTTATCTATACTAATAACTACTTTGCCTCTACTAAACCTATTGAAGTGACATTTAAATTCTATGATGGGCCTCTCTTATTGAAGAAATTATGATCGCTGAGGCCACCCCTCTCATTGCCCATTTAAATACAGATTCAAAATCCAACACTCTCCCTTCTCCTAAAAGTAGAACTATAGTTTGCCTGCCAGCATTTGAACCACTAAACATCAAGAACAATCGAATTGATAGGCCACTTGTTGTCTTAAATGGTTGAGAAAGCCCCTTACTCCCTAGAGTTGACACACTGCCTGAACTATTTTCCTGAGCACTCAAAGTTAAAGATGCAACTGATGCTATAACTGTAGCCAAAATTGAACCACACCTAAAGAGATGACCATCAAACCTCTCACCTTCTTATCGTTCCTCACTAGTGCTTTTAGACTTTTACGTTTCACTTTGTGCTTTCGAGAAACAACTCTTTTCATAGTCACCTATTTCATTGCATGCTCTATCATTGCCACTTATATCGAGTCCATACTTGAAAAAAAACAAACTTTTGTAAGGTCACCATAACCTAGCCAAATCCAAGTTTACAAGTAAGTACCCTCTTCAGTTATAGTGTCGATAGTCGATATAACAAATCTCCCTACTAAAACAACTACAAGATAATTGCATCTTCCTCAATATTTTGTCTACCAGTAGACTTCCTAGTCGCTCTGGGCTGTTTTATTGCATCCTCTGTACCCCTTCTGCAGTAACCTCACTTGCATAGTAGACAACCATCATCAGCTATATGCATTCCTACTAGATCATAAACATAGAAATAGCATGCTTACTAGCCATATCTTTTTGCACCCTGAAAAAACATTATCTTTTCTATTACCTAAGAGCGTGCACAAACTCTTAGGGCTTATTGATAGAACATCCAATCTTTACATGGGTTTGTATCTAACTCTTCCAATTCCACTACATTGCCCACGTATATGTAATCTCCTCTAGCAATTGACTTGTTTCAGCGATTGATGGAATGTCCTTTAGAATTAGTATATTGAGCGACCTTGGCTACTCGATATTATGTCCCTCATCTACTTGCTTAACCCTTGTCCAACCATGGAACCCTGGCCCTTGACATTACCAATCACTAATGCTAGGTGCGAGCTGATTAAAACTAACTTTAAATAGCCCTTCCACTTGACTCTTTACTTTCTACCCTGAACTCTCTAATCTATCTTTCTTTGCAATCGACTTAATGAGCAACCAATGCTTTTCCCTTACCATCCACCCTACAAGCGCTATAATAACCATAAGAACAACACTACAAATGATTAAGTAGACCAAACAATTGAGAACTTACCTAGTGCTTTATTGTTTTGTACAGGAATGAATGCATGTCCCTAACATACTTTCTTTAACCTTTTCTATACCAATTGTAAAACTCATTCACTATAACCATAAAAATGTAGTCAAAACCTCAACCAAACTCAAATTAACATATGACTTAACTTAATCACTTTGAAACCATTCAGAATGCAAAAGAAATCAACAGGAACAAAAAACAAGGCATGAAAATGATGCACAAAGAAAGAAACTATACCTTTAGCCTATGAACAATGAAAAACCTTTTTTGGCAAGCAACCCACCAAACAATCACCTTTAATAAGCATTAGAACGTGCCTTCAAAATGTGCCCTTGAAACTCGCCCATACACTATGTGTCATTCGATGATTACTCCCCCTTTTCATCGTACTATATTTATGAAAGTGGTAACTAACATTTTATGTAGCTAAAGTTTGAATTTCAAAACCCCACATGTTATAAGTTCCATCTTCTCGCTATGCTCTAATCACCTAAATAGCACCAAGGGCCAAACTTGATCACTTTTTAACTTTTATTTGCCCTAAAAGCAATTGTTATACATTTTAACATGATGATCGACCAAGCACACCATCCCCCAAATGATACTCTACCGTTAAGGTGACTAAGTCTTAATTGTCAAATCACATATAGACATTGACATCACCACCTGACAATAGCCTGACCGTAGATTAGACTCCTCATTTTGAGTAGCCATTGACATCTAATAGATAAATTTGGCTAAAAGACGTGGTAGCTCGACAACAAGTCTTATGCCAATCGTACTCCAGTAACATCACTTAACAATATGTCCCCCAGCAATACCTATAAAAAGATTGGTAAGAACCCAAGCAAGTGGGATCACTTCCTCTTTAATTACTTACTACCTTTCTCTTATACCTTTAAGCTTCAAAACTAACTTAATTATTGGAGAGTGCCTAAAATCTTAACTCTATGTCTTTATGACCCGTCTTTGTGTTGTAGGTCTAGCTCATACTCTCTTTTTCAACCTCTCCCAAGAATACTTCAATACACCTTATTATCCAGTTATAACAATTTCTTGAATTTGTTTACGATTTCATTTGGATAATGAAGTAAACATGTAATTAAAATTCAATTAAATTGTTTAATTGAAAAGTACATTTAATATTAGTGTATGCCCTAAAGCCAATCAGATTGGATAAGGCATAAAATAATTAATAGTGCAAACTAATCATTTAAGTTAGGCATTTAAGGTTTTCTTTCATGTTAATGGCATGACTGACAATCATGTAGACACTAATTGGATGAAGCCTATTATAGAAACCATATTTTATCAGAGCCAATATCCAAGGCATCAAAGGTCACCATTTAAGGGTGTCAATAAGGTCATTGAGACAAGTATGAATCAATTCCCTATCATTCCTAGTTAAAGTGAGGTGATCGGATAACCAAAGGTATATAGCATTCATATTTTCACAAGTATGTATCGATACAAAGACCCTTAGGTATTGATACAAGGTCTCCACATCATTAGAAGTTCAAATTTTATAGGTTACATCAACATAAAATGTCAGTGTGTTGATACATTTGATTGCTGCATTGAGACAAAGCTTGGCAGTAGTTAAAATTATGATTTTTAGCAAAAATGTATGGATACATAAGTGGTCTATTGATACATGCCTCAATGTATCAATATATTTTTTAATGTATCTATATATCTGGGAAAAAATTGTTCTTTGTATTGTTACAAAATGCATTGTATTAATACACAAACAAAATTTACCTATTTTGTGCCATTTTATCTTTTTTCACCACTCCATTAAAAATCGGATTGAAGCATGATTTTGGCATAAAAAATCACTAAAATTCATACTAAGCCTTAGCATTAGACTTTTAATTCAATTTAATCAATTTTTTAAGGCCTAAAATGACTTAAAAATAGGACATTCTCATGAACAACATAGCTCATTGGGGGGTAGCTTTAAGTGTTCTCCATTTGTAAGTTGTATGGAGCAATCTGCTCCATTACTTTGGCTATCAGAGCTAATGAAAATAAAGAGAGCTGTGCATGGTTATAGACACCCTATTTTATCTATAACAACATTTATAGTATCAAAAGTCATCATCTGAAGCACTATCTAGGTTATTCAACGAAGGATATGTTAAGTTCCCATAATCCTTGGCCAAGGTAATGAGGTCAATAAGTTAAAAGCAAGAAAAATCCTTATTTTTATATGTGTAATTCCAAAGTTTTGCTAATTGATAAGGCTATTGATATTGATACAAGGTTATATCATAGCCAAAATTATAATTTTTGGCCAACAAATATAGAAACAAAAATACTTGTATTGATACACAAGCTAGGTATTTATACAAGCTTACTAGTATCGATAAACTATGCTTTGTATCAATACAAAATTCAAAGTATCGATACTTTTTGGGTTTTTTGTTGCTCAATGTATTGATGCAAAACTCAATGTATCGATACACAAGGCTATTTAGGCCTAATTCGAAGAAATTTTTCTTTCTCTCATATCGTGACTTCAAAACTCAAATTTCATCATGACATTGGCCCCAAAAAAGCATCCAATATTAGACATAGCTTTATACAAATCATGTGGATTTAATTTTGGTGCTATAAACATTGGATTAACATACTTTAGAACAGCCCATTAAGCTTGACGTGAGGGTATTTCATGAGAAATTCTAGTTTTATAAAGGATAAACTTGAGACCACTCATTTGATGAATAATGTTTGGCTTTCTTTGCCTGCAAGAATTAAGATTAAAAATCAAATGCTAAAAGGTTTCACCTTAGTACAATGAGTCATCATATTGTACACACCAAAAGTCCTATATGGCTTTATTGCTAGATCATCTTAGTGGCTAAAATTATCCACTCTATGATCTCATTTTTACTGAGTTGAAAAAAACCCTTTGATATCAGCCACCAAATAAAACCCTTAAGCCCTTTAAAAATCCCATTCCTATAGTTCTCTTTCCATATTTCCAAAATCCCTTCCAAAACCACTCATTTCCTTAATCTCTAACCTAAAAACCACTTTTATAGCCACCAGAACCAAAAGCCCTTTCTTTTCATTCTTGTTTTGCTAATCCATAGTGAAAAAATTTGAGCCAGAAGTTTCTAAAGTGCTACTTAAGAATATAACTAGAAGTCCAAGCTTCTATTAGGGTATATCTTCTATCTTGGCTTTTTTTTATTTTATGTTTTCCTCCATCATTGTCATTTTAGTGAGCGTTATGTTTCCATGATCCTATTAAGGTTTCCATGCATTATTGTGGCTTTATTTGTTGTAGCTTTAGGATTTTCATGACTTTTTTAATGCTTCAATGATATTTCAATGAACTAATATGCCATATTTCTTGTTGACATTAAAATAACCCTAATTTCTGCATTTTTGCCATTTTTTTTTCATCTTAACATGCTTATTTCATTTATGAATGCTTGCCTAGCATATGATGATCTTGACACATCTTCTATGCATTTTCACTATGATTTCTTTGATGAAATGCATGGACAGCATGTTGTTTTGACTTGTTATTCATGTTTGATATTTTTACTTAGTTTAGTTCATCATATGTTTGTTGAATTGCTTTATGATGTTTGTAAAAATCTGCCTTTAAAGAAAACTATACTTTAATCAATGGGGATTAGCATGGATTTAATGTTTTTAATATATTGGTTCTCCATTCTTAAGGTATATCAAACACAAATAATTGGGGCCTCACTTGGCTAAATAAATTTTGTTTTAATCCAATACCAAAAATTGTTTTAAAATATCTAGTTTAAGTCTTGTTTTGAGCCTACTATCACCACATGCTTTCTTTTAAAATTTCAACTAATCCAAAGGGCATGGCACACTCAACTTAAAAATAAAGGATGGTTGGTTGTGGTCAAGCCTTTGAGTTATCCCATGATCAGGATTTGGATTAGGCATAATAATGGGAAGAAAAGGGAAGAGATCGTTGGGCAAACAGCTCATCCAACTAGTCTTGGATGGCTACCATGAAGCGGCCATAAACTTTGAGTTAGGCAAAATTAGATGCCTACTGAAAATGATATTTCAATTTATGAAACTTAAAACATCAATTTAAAGGTCTACAAAGCTCAAAGATTTGTTGGTTGGATTCAGGAGTTCGTTACACATGGATAAGTATTAATAGCCTTGTGACTCCTAAAATCGGTACCTACTAACTATGTCTCACTTTAGTCTTGGTTAAATCAGTTTCATTCAGTCTTTATTTAGATATAATCCCTTTAAATGTATGAAGTTTTGGTAGAAATACAAATCTGGGCTTTTAAACAAAATTAGATCACCTATGTCCTCAAAATTTGAGGAATAGGGCTTTTTGTGAAAAGAATGTTCGCATTGGATTTAAAAAATGATATGTCTTATATTAGGCAGTAGAGAGATACAAACACGAAACATTGCCTTGTAAATTTTATTCAAGAAACAAATTTTAAACATGAATGCACGATAATCATTACAAAAATGTGTTAGTAAGACGAAAAAGGAGAAACATAATAATATCACAAACAAGCAATCACAAACAAAATAACTTGAAAAGGGGGGACAACCAAAATGTATCTCATAATTGCCTTCGATTATTGAAGAATACTAGGGTGACAATTTTAGAGGTAGGTCTAGATTTGATGGTAATTTAAGGGTCAAAGATGATTTTAATCAAAGCAGTCTGAGGCACTCGAAAGAAAAAAAATTTTGGATTTTTTTCGAGGTAAAGTAGGATTAGAATATCTTCTTGAAGAAGTGGGATTAGAGTGTCCCCAAAGAAAAAGTTAGAAAAATATTTAAGAATAAAAAGAAAATTTAAATTTTTAATTAAAAACGGGGTTGGAGTATCCCTTTAGAATAGTGGGGTTAGAGTATCCCCAAAGATAAAGTTAAAAAATATTTAGGAATAAAGAGAAAATTTAGATTTTTAATTAAAAATAGGGTAGAAATGCCCCTTCGGAGCAATGAAGTTGGAGTATCTTCACTAGCAAAAATTTTAATATGAAATCTTTTTTTTGATATTTTTATATTTTAACCTTGATCTAAGTAAAAAGGGGCTGGTGTTGTAAGGGAACCAATTGGATGCATTTTGAGACATTCGAACATCTTGATAAAAGGAGATTTGAAAATTAAGTGGAAAATAGGGGACAACATCATGTCATCTCCATTCTTAAAATTTTTTAGATGCATCCAAAGGCTTCAGAGGGTAAATGAGATACCATTAGAAAGGTAACTTGATCAGGTTTAATATAAAAATATTTCAAAAATCCTAGAAAATCACTTTTTATGTAAAATTAATTTTTGAAGTTAAGTATGTCTCGACACTAGCAACATGTACAAGGAAAAGGGCATGATGAATTTTGGAAAATCGTTCCAAGCTTATCCAAAATCATTAAAGCATGAATAATACCTTTCCAAAAAAAAATTTTGTGAACTCTTTAGGAAGAATATCTAAAAATTTTAGAAAAATCATCTGATGGACCAAAATGGCACAAATAGAATGTTACACACTGTTCTCGAGGTTCCAGACAACAACAGTTCAAAAAATCATAACTCCCTCAACTAGGATGATCTGAAAGCAAATAAGACATCGTTAGAAGGGTAATTTGATGCCCTTTAAGGGAAAGATATTAGAAAAATCAAAGGAAATATTTTATGGTTCAAAAACGATTTTTCAAATTCAAACTACAATATTGCTAAAGCAAAAATAGAGGGATTATTTGATATTTAGGTTCCTTGATGGTCGAATTTGATTTATGGATATTCGAACATCCATAACATAGGGGAAAGAATGACACGAGCATCACAAGTTCATTCCACAATCCCAGAGTAGTTTGGCTTAGTATTTTTTCAACTTAAAAGAGGTTATGCTTGCTTGAAAAAACATTTTTAAACTTGTATTATCATGAATCGAAAGCATAAGTGCTTGCTTTGTCCCTAATATTGTAAGGCCAATTTTGTGAAAGCATTAAGTCCATGCTATTCTTCATCTATTAAAGGTAGCATGAACTTAACTTGAGGATTTCTTTTAAAAATTAGAATTTTAACAAACAAGCATGTATCTTGATAGGTATGACATAAACAAAACACAACATCCACTAAGATGAATAAAGACTAAACATGCAAACACACACAAGTGACATATTAACATGGAAATAGGGGACAAAAATATGAGAAGATAATAAATAAGGTGCTTGAACATATTTAACCAAAAAAATGTAGGCTAAAGTTTTTAAGATAGAATTTTTATGTCATGAAACTCTTTAAAACATAGGAAAATGCATGAATATACATAAGACTTGTTAAGGTGAATATTTAAGCACCTGTTAAGCATGATAAGATATTTGGCCTACCATGCAATATAATGGCATCAAAAGAACATCAACACTGTAAGACTACCAGAAATAAGGCAGCAAAAATGCATGAAATCCTTAAAAGGGTCATGGTAACATGGAGAGGTCACTAAGAGGATGAAAATGCTAAAAAATCAGAGAATACGCAAAGTCAAGTGGAGAAAATATATTAAAAGTTTTAAGCTTTAGCCTTTTCTCTGAGCAACAGTTTGAACTTCACCTTTTTTTGGCGTAAACAATAAAATAGTGATGAAAAGGAAGGGCTTGTTAGTTTGGTACGGATAAAAGGGGGTTTTGAGAGGGATTATAGGTGAAATAAAGGTGTTTGGAAAGACTTATAATGATGGCTTTAAACAGATCTGAAAATGAAGAAAAGTTTCTTAGTTTTTAGTAGGAATGGGAATATTCAAGGGATAAAGGAATGATTAGAAGTGGAAGTTCTTCTATTGGGAATCTTTCTTTTTTTTTGGTTCTCGCTTTCCTTGGTTTAGTCCAAGGTTGGCTTATATAGCCATATGGCTGTGAGGACAAAAGATGAAAAAGCAAGGGCATTTTAGGTTTTTGGTGCATGTACCTCATGCAGAGTTCAGGTCTAGTGCTCAACTACCATGCAAACCGATTGGTTTGCTTAGCAAAAATAATGGATCTAGGCTACTTTATATAGCTGAGCCTTGGATAAGTTTAGCCTTACCCTTTGACAAATTGCCTAATGTCATGAAATGTCCTTTGTTATTGGCAATTTGGATGTCAAAATTTTGTTTAAATCCAATCACAAGCCTAAAGATAAAGCCTGGTATGAATTTTGATGATTTTTGGTACAAGAAACATGTTTGAATCAGATTTTGAATCAGTGGTGCAGGGGCTGAAAAATGGCTCAAACTTGGCAAATATGTCTTTGTGTATCGATATAGAACATCGTACATCGATACACAAGGTAATTTTTACCTATAAGTATCGATACAATGAAGCATGTATCGATACCAAGAGTAAAAATTAGTTTCCAGTTTCGAGACTTAAAGGCTGTATCGATACTCCATGAACTTATATCGAGACACAAGCTTGTGTATGGATACATTTTGCCAAAAATCACAACATTAGCTATTGCCAAGGTTTGTATTGATACAAATATGCTAGGTATCGATACAACATCTTAAGTATCGATACCAAACCTTCTTGTACATATACTAAATGTGAAAATTGAAGTTTTTGTTGCCATAAGACCTTGTATCAATACTTATGCACTAATATAACTTGCATGTACTTGCAACTTCTCAATTTTCCTCAACTTGGTCACAAATAGTGGGAAATTAATCTGTGTATTTATTTAAATGACCCTAGAGACACCATGAAAAGTCGCTTTTGATACCTTATTTTTATATTTTCTTTTAAGACGGTCCATAGGCATTTTAGACCTTCCTAAAAATTTTTTTTGCCTAGCATAGTGTCGTCTAATAGTGCCTAGCGACATAGCATCTATAGTCATCCCTAAATTTTATTTTTATTTTTTGATTTTATCATCTTTCACCTAAGTCCTAAGATGCCAGAAACTAGCCCGGATAAAATGAGGTGTCTACACCTATCATTAACACCAGTGTGGATAGCGGATAACTTACTAACCTACTCTGCAAGAGTTGGGTTGGTCGTTATTTCACTGTCGCGAACCTTATTGATAAGATATTCATATATCTAACACCTTGACATGTGACTATAAAAGCTTTAATCTGAAAACTCTTGTTTTGGTAATACAGCATGGTTATCCATTTTAGAAAAATTATTCTTAGACTTAAAATGATTTTTTTAGAATTTTCTAGCATTTTTCTAGAAAGGACTTTGAATTACATTTACCCCCGGATCATTTTTGATGTAGAAGTTATGATTTTTTGAACCTTTGTTGTCTGGAACCATTAGAACCAGCAATTTATATATTGTTTGGGCAAATCTGACCCATCAAATGATTTTTCTAGATTGCTAAATATTTTTCCTGAGAAGTTCATAAAATTCCCTTTTTGAAAAGGTATCGTTTGCGATTTGATGATTTCCAACGAGTTCAAGATCTTTTTCAAAGTTCACTACTTCTTTCTCCAGCACTTGCTGTCAATGCTAACTTAAACTCGGATTCAAAAATTAATTCCAAATAGAAAGCAATTTTTTAGGATTGTTGAAATATTTTTATCGAGCTACCTTTCCAATAGTAGCTTATTTGCCAATAAAAACCATTGGACCAAGCCGAAACAAATTTGGAAGGTAGGTTGCATGATGATGTCCCTTGTTTTTGCTGAACATGAGAAAATTCACTTGGATTTTCCCAAACCATCTTTTTAGTCTTTTGAATGACTTGAAATATATTCAAATAATTCCCTCATTGTGTTCCTAGTAATGACATAGGTCCTTTTAGGCTCGGATCAAAACCTAAAATTGTTTTAAAAATTAATTTCCATTTTCTATGTAAAATAACTTGTTATTTAAAATTTATTTTCCTCAAGAGTATTAAAAATTTTGAATTTCAAAAATCATTCAAAATCTCACTTCCCAAGGGGATTTTACAACCCTATTTCATTTAAAGGGATACTTTAACCTTATTTTTTGAAAAAATTTTCCAACCCTAATTTCTTTAAGAAAACACTCTAACCCCACTTTTCAAAAATACATCCAAAATCTAGGTTTTCTGCCCTCTAAGCTTCCCTGGACCTTCTATTAAATTTTTTTTGCCTATGGTAGCCTTTGAATCCAAACATGTCTCAAAATTGTCAATTTGGTTATTCCTCAATAACTAAGGTCAATTACAAGATACATCATAATCATTTTTCTTTTCTGTTTTTGTGTATTCCTCATTAATGTAACTTTTATTTTATTCCTTTATGTCTTACTAGCCCATTTCTCTTCTTAATGATGAATCGCATTCATGTTTTCAAAAAAGTTGAATTTCGTTAAACCTGAAGCAATGTTCTATGTTAGTATCCCTGCAGTGCTTGATGTAGAGTATCTTTTTCTAAATCAATTTGACCTTATTTTACTAAACCCTTTATGTTTCTCCACCTTCTTAGGTTGCATAAAAAGATATTAATTAAACTTTTATCATAAAAACTTAGATCTAATATTTAAAATTTTGCATTCATAAGAAGAGATTACACATAAATAATGATCTCATGAAAAACCAAGGAAAGTTGAGACTTTATTAATGTATGGCTAGCTAATACCAATTTTATGGGTCGTAGGGGTGTTAATCCTTCCCTATATGCAATCGAAATAAAATTTAGAATGTGCAGTCCATAAAACAAATGTTTCAAGTTTCATAACTTGGAATCATCAATTTTAATAGGTATTTGGTTATAAGTAGCCTAAATTGATCAGTGGTGACTCCAAGTCATGGTCATTTCATAATGACCATCCAAGACCAGTGTGATGAATGATTCATCCGATGATCCATTGCTCGACTTTCACTATATCATGTCTAATACAAATCCCAATCAAGGGTTGATTCGAAGGCTGAGCCCCTATTTCTTCTTGTTTTTTGGTCATGATGCATCATGAAAGTACATGTGTGAGAATTTGGAGCCATGTAGAGATAGCTTGGTGACTCCACTAGAATTTGATTTTGAGAGTCAAGGCTATAACTAGCTATCATGATTCTCAATATTCTTTGATTTAGGTCATTATTTATTTGTATCCCCTATTTTCATCTTCTTTTACTTGTTATTTATTAGCCATCAATCTCTATGTTTTTATGTTTTTTGTGATTGCTAGGGTTCTTTCCTGCTCAAAAAATGAATATGATAGCTTCTTTAAAATGGTAATAAATAGTAAACAAGAAGGTTTGATTATTTCCCTGACACATACCTTGCATTCATATCTTATTAGACTCTGAGTCATTTGTTTCTTGAAAAAAGGATAACACCTTATTAGGTGGAAATGAGCTAATTATCTATCACGATATCTCTTCTTTACCTGTGGGCTAGCAATATCTTTTAGGGGATAAAGTGCCTATGCTTTTGTGGTATTCTTTTTATTCATATAGGCATAGCAAATACATCTACTCAAATCAAACCCATTCTGCCAAGCTAATGATAGGCCTAGGATCGAGATGCCTCGACTATCCTTATTGGATAAAGAAACAATTTAGGAACCTTTCGGAGTCAATTTAACCCATATAGTCTACCATAAGAGCCTAACCATGTTAAGCTATATCAAAGTGTTGTTTGATTGACGCATAGAATAAGATGCTCGAGAAACACTTTTTACCTATTACTCTTTTTTATCATTTCTTTGTTGCATAAATGATAATGAATGAACATCATCACCAACACCTTCTTTCCCCTTTTATATTCTTTCATTCACTGTAATAAATACTATCAGGGCATGTTGTTATCTTATCTGATTCATGGCTAATGCCTTTTTTCTTTTATAAGTGATGATATTCAAATATTGTCACTTAACATCCCTTTTGAGGCTAGTATCATCTTCTAAGGAACTAAACTTACTCAAATAAGTCATTATATCGCCTAACCAAAGGTTAAAGCCCATCAATCATTAGATGATGATAAGCAAGTACTAAACATCATTGGAGGCCTTATGCTATCTTGCTAGGAGCAAACACCTAAATAAGCAGTCATGCTGTCTAATGGATGGCTTGACATTAGCTTGTAACTATACGATAATGAATGAATTGTCACTATTTTGTGCATTAATTTCATCCCAATGGGACACTTATATACCAAACATATTGGTATGCTGTCTACATAAGTCTATGTTTAATGGGCAAAATGTCTATGCCTATATTTTTTCCATGCTTGCCCCGATGCATCATGATGCTACTGAGCATTTTATTTTATTCATTGTCTTTAAAACATTACTAACTTAGTGTTTTCTATTATTGTTGTTTTTGCTCCATGCACTATATAATTTCATATATTCTTAGGATAGTTGGTTCTAAGATCAGTGTCTATGAATAAGTATCTTACCATGGCACAAGCATTAGCTAAAGGGTTCAAAGATTTTGATACAGTTAAGACTAGTTAGAAATGGAATAGAGAGAGTAGGGATAGTCTCTAGCTCAGATATATCTCAAAGATCCCAGAATGGGCTAAAATGATTTACAGGTAGTTCAACATTTAAGAGTTGAGAGATGTGTGCAATGGTTACGATGAGACTAATAAAGCTATCTTTGCAAAAGATTATAGGGATGTTGCTTTACTACTTTAAGTTAAAATCAACTTCAAATTACTACATGCTGTGATACAATTTTGGAGTCCCGTATATAAATGTTTCAATTGCAATAGGCTTGATATGGTTCCCACTATAGAAGAATATGCACCGCTTAATATCAAAAGGGCCTAATTTGATAAAATTTATTTTAAGTTGGCAAAACCTATACCCCTCAAAAAGAAGTTGACTAGTATGCTTGGAGTTGGATAACACTAGGCAAACTCATATCTAATCAAATTGAGGAATAATGCATGTACCACATAGGATAGTTTGAAATTTTTTATGAGGACTTAGTCAGACAACAAGAAGGTTCAACATATTTTTTCATTGCCAATCTATGGTCTAATAATTTTTTTCAGGACTTATGGACACAAAAAGCTTGTCATGGTATATGTTTGCTCAAAACTAAGTTACAATATCAATCCTACTGCCACTATCTTGGCATTGACTTTTTAAATTTTGAGAGAAAAAAAAGGCAAAGCACTCTTCATTGGATGCTCATCCATTTTGTATGTATGGCTTCTTAGTTATTTTTGGGGTAAGAGATACTGCAGTTATACATGCAAAATTTTAGTCCTCTTGCTACTTCTTGGGAAAAGAGTGGCCTTAAAATACACCATAGATCAATGGATTACAAAGTTTTGAGAATTGAATGCCAATGAAGCGACTTGGATAGTTTAGTCACTCATTTCGAGCTCAATTCTCTATAAATGCAAACCATTTCATTGGATGCCTCTTAATGGATTGTAGGGAAACAGTAGTTACACTTTGTTTATGGCTTTATGACAATTTTTGCTATCAGCTTATCCCTATCACTTATAAACATTGTATGCTAGATTTTGAATATAGAGGGGAAGGTTAAACAAGCCAGGTAAAAAAGATCTTCAATGCATGGCAAAAAACTTATCGAAACATATTGAAAAGAGAGAAAATAATGACTCTAACTTATGAAGATTGGATAGTTAGGCAAGTCAATGATACCATACTATTGCCTACTACGGGAATCTTTCATGTTTTAATAAAAAAACACTCCATCTAAGATTAAAATCTGAAGCATAAATTTGCACAAGAAAAAAGCTACTTTTACTAAAGAAATTCATTAGTTGCAAGAAGAGAAAAGTCAATAAGAGCATAAGTATCAAGTTCAAAAAGGGCAAATACGTAACCTTTTCAAGATGAAAGATGCCATTAACAAAGATCTTTAGAACATTAAGAAAGATTACATGGTACTTCAAAAGGTAAAGAAATAATGAAGAATCAATAAATCCCCAACCAAATGGAAAGCCAAGCTTATCTATCATGCCAATGACTTAGAGGCTTGGAAGTCTCAAGCGAAGACTACTATAGAAGAACTCACAAAGACTTGCACAATTGCATTGGTTTATCAAAAAATAAGCAAAAGCTTGATAGCTCGAGTAGAAGTTCTTTAAGAGGAAAGCATGGACAATGAAGTTTCGACTACTAGGGTTCAGGAATTGAAGTGTGCCCTTCAGGTCCAGAAACATTAGGTTAAAAGTATCAAGGATTTTTAAGAAATACACCATAATTGGATCTTGGCTGACCAATCTCGATGATAGTATAAAGAACATCTCTAAAATCTCATCGACCAAATCATAATGGTTCAAACGAACACAGATAATGTGGTAAAATTAGTTAGATTTATGAGGCAAGACTTTGTTCCTATAGGAGATATCGATAAAAACTATTGAACTTTCTGGAACTTGTATTTAAACATTGTAATAGTGAACAATATTTTCAAATCTGATTACTTTCAAACTTGATGGGTTGTAATTAATGCTTTGTTCAAATGAAAGCTATTTATTCTTGAGTATTGCCAAAATCTAACTTTCTATTGCATTTGTATACATGATTTAATTTGTTTAATTATGTTTTTTCCATCATATGACCACATGCATATGATTTTATCTTCATTCTTACATACTTCATGCTTATCATATTACGAAGGTGGTAAAGTATCCAACTTGTCATGGTATGAAGATGACAGAGTATCCACACAATATGCGTGTATTTCCCTATTAGTGAAAGATAGTAGGATGTGTAAGGCTATCTCTTTCCATCTACAAGTATATTCTCTATAGCTTTTATTAGGATTTTTTCTCTGTTTTGGAGGATTACTTGATCTAAAGTAATTTCTAACCTGTGCTCATATTATCATAAAAATACTCAAGCCAAATTTTTCCATGTGAATACATGGCTTCTTTCTAATTGGGAGTACTATTCCAATGCTACCCCATTCAAACTTTTAAGAAAAATTTAGACAACTAATTTCCTCATCTCCAATATGCCTAGCTACTTGTGGCAATATATCTTGAACATTAGTCATTTGCCTTTTAACCTGTACTCCCCCGAATTCCATGACAGATGAGTTGGTATAATACGAGACTATTTACAAAGTCCTTTGATCAAAGCTTTATTTTTATGCAAACCTTTCCTCCATAACTTCTTTCTTCTTTTTACTTCCTCGAATGGTTTAAAGTATTTGAGACTCCCATTTCCCTTTATTATTTTGGTCTTATTCCAACCTGCCCTATTGAGTAGTGTATTTGTTTTCCATTTAATGGTCTCATGTTTATTCCACCTTAAATGGATAAAGTAACTAAAATTAGTTTACGTAAATATGCTTGTGTCTTCTCAGCATTATTTTTTGTTATCATCCTTGTATAAACAGCAATGATTGGACAATTGATATATGGATTGATGAATAAATGAATGTATGAATGAATGAATAAGGCAACATTTAATGACGCAGATTGCATGCCAAGCAATTGGCTAAGTATCATACATGGAGATTATTATAGGGGCAAGAAACTGAGGAATTCGATTCATGATTCAGCACCATTGTTTCATTAACCAAGACTTTCTAATTTTTTCATTCATTGTTGGTGAACTAAGCCATATTTACAAGATTTAAAAGAAAAAAACAAAAGGATTGCTACTAAAAAACACTTCAATTTTATATCTATGCTAATGCTTTTAGGGAATCCTTACAAGTCCTAATTATTCTTTTTCAGCCCTATATTTACAAAGGCCACCAAGAGCCAAAAGGCTATTTTCACAATCATTTAATTGCCTTCAGCATTCTAATACTTCTAATAATGTAGTAGGAGTTTTGCAACAATGTTCAAGCTTGGTTTAAGCTAGATTACACTGACATTAAGTAGGTTTTGAACTTTTCTTTTAAATGTGTTGCATTTTTCTATAGAATGTCTTTATAACCTCGCATGTTATTCATAATGTGTGTTGATGTCATACCATTAAGGATAAAAAGGTTTGTATGGAGGAATGTCCATGAGAACAACAAGCTAATTCTAGAATAAGAGAGAGTATAGATATGGGCTCTAATAGAATTGATGTGGGCTCTAATAGAATTGGTGACTCCTTTTATCCTTTCACGGTCTTTTCTTAGTATGGGCATTGAGAGATGACATGGTAGCATTAGAAAAACTAGTTGGGTTAGAAGGCAGATGAATTTGCCTAGGTATAAAACTGGGTGGCTTCATTTCAATTATGTACATAAGTCTAAGATTGAAATCTTCGTCTAGTGGTATGCTCAGTCTAGTCTTTAAGTTTTCAAGTGCCAAATGCTAGGTTGAAGGCATTGGTGACTCTTGGGGATCACCTAGAAGGTCTCTAACAATTATTGTCAATTTGAACAATTATTCCTTTATCTCAGATCTCATGTCCTACTTCTATAACTATTCCCTCTAGGGCATTTATTCGTGCTTCCAGTTAATCCTTTAGAGTTTGATTTTTTTTATTTATCGAGAATAATGACTTTTTAGCAAAATTCCTTTTTTATCCCATGTAGACCCTCGACCATTTTTATTAGTCTATGAAGTGGATTTTTTGTTCCATGGATTTCATGACTGAACTCTTCTTTGATAAACTCTAACATGCTTATTCTTGCCTCTAAATTATCACCCATGTCTAGATCCTTTAAATACAATCAATAGATAGATTTAGCACATTATGGAAATTATGAATGCATGAGCATATAAATAAATGACATGTGAACCTTGCAAATGCGAATGAATTTACAAGTTTTCATGGGATACAGGTGTCATGCAAAAATTGAAAAGGAAAAATCCTAACATTGTTTTCTCTTCTTCCTTCAGCAGACCTGAAGGCTTAAAAAATTTTATCAATCTAATTTTGATTTGATTTTTTCTTTTTTTCTTTCATTTTCTCTTTTTTTTGTTTTTTTTTTATAATTTTGAAAAGATAGGTTCATGTTTTTTCTTCTTTCTTTCTACTATTTTACTTGAGAAAGAATCCATGAAGTCCATTTTTTCTTGTCACAAAAATTTTTATTAAAAATGAAATCCCAACTACCACAAATTGCATTAAGAAAATTCATCAGAATATGGCAAATCAAGGCAAGAAATAAATAAAATAAAAATAAATTTTATCATAGCAATGCAATGTACATTTATTGCTATCAAGAAAATCAAATTATATGAGTAAAAGGTTAGAACCATTCCTCCATGAGTACCTAATCTAGTAACACAATGTACATTTATTGTTCTCCAAGCCCAAGAAGAACTAACGAGGCATCGTAATCCTTACCCATTATAGGATTATATCGGAAAAGGTTTAACTCAAGTGGGAGTAACTTCCATGCCCATAACTATGCTAACACCTCAGATAAGCTTAGGAATTTACACCATGTAGGTTTTTCATTGGCCTAGATAGAGGCTAACACTCTAGAAGGTAGAGCTACTCCACCCCTTAAAAAATATTGGCAGCCTATTCCCCTTTCAGATGCCAAAGAAAATCTAACGGTATACATGTGTACAATGTATATGGGGGAACAAACAAACCTTTTATGACTTGACACTATCATAATAGAACCCTATCCTGAATGCCTTGCAAAAATAATGCTACATAAGAAACAAAAGAGTTGGTGGAAAATATGATCAATATATACCAGAATTTCCATATAAATAAAAAATAAAAATTTATTTTAAAAATATCAAGAATTGTAATTAATATTGATAGAAACCAAATCAATCAAAATGTAGCTAACACATGACTAATTTTAGGCTTGACTCTTTAATCTGCCCTTAGTGGAGTTGCCAAGCTATCACAATGCGGTTAGGGTATGAATCTTGACCAATAAGACTTAAAATATAGGTGTAGCTCTTGCTCTTATATATATTTTTATATATCATTATTTTTTTCATTTTTAAGGGCCATATCATTATTATTTTTTTCTTGTTTTTCATGTTTGATGACTGCATCATCGAGATGTAATATTATTTTGACTTAACCATAAATAACCATCACGAAATGACTATTTATCTTAGAATTGCCACCAATCTACTTTTGGCTAAGTGAGATTGGTCGCCTATTGGAGTTTATATTTTATGGGTTACAAAACCTTTTAAAATAAACTCCAAGCTCCGTAATAATACTAGAGATTGCACGAAAGGGTTCAAGAGCCGATTACAATGTGAGTAAGGATCGATCCTTCTTATGATGCTTGATAATTGGTTGCTTATTAATCCCATGTTAATTTAAATTTTATTTTTATTCAATTTTAATATTTGATATTTAATTATGATTCTCATATATCAAAATAAAATTTTATGAAATAAATTTATTATTCCATTTAAGAAAATTAGGTTTTTAATATTTTTTAAAATCAAAATATCTTCCACACTCAACTGAAAGATTGAGAAATACGTAAGATTTTATCATCATCTTTCGCACCCCACCAAAGAGCGAGAGGAATACAAAAGTTTATGTAAAACCAAAATATCTTACAAACCACTAGAGGGCTAAAAGAATGCAAAAGTTTTATTTTTCTAAAATTCATAACAAATCTTGATTTTCTCACTTTTGAAGATGGTATCCCTTTGTTTAACTCAAATATTCTAGTAGGCACATCTATGCAACCCAAGTATATTACCTCATTTTTTTAAAATTTTTATTTTGTTAAAAATACTAAAAACTTGTCTTCAGACCCAGACTTGGTCAAAATGGCCAAAATGTCCCCTAAGGTACTCCTTCAACATGGAAATATCCTTGTGACCCCAAAAGACTAGATTTTAAGGTAAATTACAAAAATCTCCCTAAAATATATACTTTTAACATGAATATATTTCGATAACCTAAAGGACTAAATAAGTTCATAAAAGGATGAAACTATTCCTATTGTGCACTTCTGACAATGAAAGTATTCTAGTGACCACTTAAGACTTGGTCCTTCTGTAAATTACTAAAACATTCGTAAAATCTACCTTTAACTTGAAAGTACCTTGGTAACCCTAAAAGACTCAAAAATAATCATAAAAATACAACTTACCCTGAATGCACACCTTTTTTATGAAAACATCTTGGTGATTACATAAAACTCTATTCTAAGGTAAATTTATGTAAATTATTATTACATAAATCATGAAAGCATCCTAATGATCCTAAAGGACTTGAAAATTATATGAAATAACAATTATACCCTAAATGGGTAATTGGATGTGAAAGATGACTTAAAATGCAAAAATTGCTACTAGGCCCCTAAATTTTTCAAAAATACATTTTAACCTCTAAATGGCTAAAAATGCTAAAAACATTCCTAAATAACAAAAATACGCTAAATGGGTAATTAGATGTAGGCAATGACTTTTTTAACCTTAAAATGCAAAGTTTTCCTAATGGATCCCAAACTTTTCTAACTTTGCAAAATAATCCCTAAATGAAATAGAATACAAAATCAAACATTAAACACACTAAAATCGACATGGAAAACATATAAAAAAAATCACATAAAGCATTCAACCAAGTACCTTTGGCCTTGGAAAAATTTTTATCAATATTTGCTAGCAAGTCCTTAAACTTTCAAAAATTGCAAAAAGACCTTTGAATGGTTAAAAATGTATGAAATGCATTTAAACATGTTAAAATGCATGGAAAACACTCCCAAAGGTCCACTATGCATTTGGCCAAGCCTGGATAACCTTGGAAATTTTTTTCAATTTTTACAATTTGGTCCTTGCACTTTCCATAATTGCAAAATAACCTAAAAATTAAAACTTCCCAAATAAACCCATACAAGTTAGGCCAAGTTTGGAAACATTTTTCCAAGGGTTTTAAAAATTTCAAGAAATTATTTTTATACCCTACAACTTTCAAATATCAAAAAATAATCCTAAATGTAACGAAAACAAATAGGAAAATTTATTAAAAGGCCACAACATGTTAACCCATCACCAATCAATGAAAAAAAAAAATTTCAACATGTCTGCATGAATAATTAATATATGTCCTAATTTCTACCAAGCTCACATCATTATCAACATGAAAGAAATAATGAAATATGGACATACGAACATAATTTCTAAGCAATTAATCATGAAAATACCAAGGGAAATAGGCCAAAATTATGTAAATAATAAGACAACATCATTTCCATGAGCAAACATGTATTTTCTTTATGAAAAACAAATTATAGTTAAGAAATATCAAATTTAACAACTTAAATCAAGAAAATAGTTCATGGCCTTCATACTTGGCCTTTAAACATTGATCAAAATCTATGAGCTCAAGTAATCACCAAGCTCTTTAAAAGGGAAAAAAAATAAATGAGACGAGCAAAAATAAAAAATTTTCTAGGTAAAAATACCTTTACAGTTTAGAAATTTAGAAATAAAAGCTTGAAATTCCTCAAAAAATGGCTAATTTTTTGCATGAAAGCCATTCTCCTCAAATGAAAGCATCCTACAACTATTTAAAGAAGAAGGATTTGGCCAAGAGGGATAAAATCCTTCTTAGCTGAATGGCCTTGTTTTTTTTTTTATATTCTTTATTTTTTATTTTTGCACCTTTTAGATTTTTTAAGGCTTTGATAAAGCTTAATTATTTAATTTTTGTCATCTTATATGAGTTATCACACATGAGTCATCATCTAGAACCATGGCCTTTATGATGATAAGGAAAAAATCTTAATTAGACAAAAATGATTTATATAGATTAAATAGTAACAAATTAAAAATTATGTATTGAAGGAATATAATTTCACATAATAAATTTAATTGAAAATTTAATCCAAATAGGCTCATTGGACTTTTTAAAAAACAAAAAATGGGCTTATTAAGCTTTTTGGAAGATTATTGAGCTTATTGGACCCATTAGTAAAATTTGAAAATCTTAAGCCCATGAAATGGAAAAATAAATTTTAGCTTATAAAAAATAAAATTAACAAAGTTTACATATCAAAATTTCAAAAAGAATTTTTCGAGAATTTCATAAGCAAGAAAAAAGGCAATTAAAAATTTTAAACTCGTAAAAATTTACAAGAAAAATCGTTAAGGATGAAAATTATATTTCACAAAAATGAATTGAAATTCCAAAAAGCTAAATCTAAGCTATTTTATTAAAATATGTAAAAATATTTAAAATTCTAAACTCTAAAAAAATTTATAGATAAGAAAAGGTTCTTATTTTAGAGATGAAAAAAATCCCAAAAATATGTTCAAATTTATAAAAACAAATTAAATTCAATACGTTACTTAAAACATTGATCAATAAAAATAATGAAGATGAAAACCTGAAATCCGAAACAAATTTTACTAAAAAACTTTCGCGAGCATGGCACTTTTGGTATCATGAAAAATTCAAATTTAATAAATAAATTTGACAATTTTACACCTCATGGTGTAAAACGCCTATATGTATTTTTTTTCTTGAACATTTTAGATATTTTTGAAATGAGTATAGACGTAAATACTACACGAATATCAATAAAAATATACGATAGTCCACTTTTAAAATTGCATGAAAAATCCCAAAAATCCTTAAATATATGAAATTTGACCATGAAATCATATTCAAAATGAATTTCCAAATTTGACAAGGAAATATTTAAAAATTAGTTTTTCTCTTAAATATTTGTCTTTATTTGAGATTTATTCTCTACGCCCTCGAAACTGCATTTTTTCCATCACTTGCATATGGCACATATAGGCATGACTAAATAGGTCATGAAAATACCCAGTCCACTTAGAAGAAGTTGACCTCTACCAAGGCGGTTGTCACATTTTCAATCTCAGATATTTAGGACTATGGAACAAAGGGCCCTAATGAAATTCAGTTTGTATAACACCCATATAATTTCTTCAAGTATCTTTATACTTTGACCTATGAGATCAATTGCATGCATCACATGCATAGAGGCATACATATGCCAATCTTTGTGCATTGTCAGTGCCCTTTCTTGATAATACAATGACTAGGGACATTTTTAAAAACATGACGTTGATGCATAGGGATCTCATTACTGTAACTTTTTACAATTCCCTTGCAAGGCCAATATGTTTCAAGGGCTTTATCTATAAGATATTTATAAAAATTATACAATTAGATCTTATGGATAAAGAAATACATTTATAACATTAATTAAATATAATGTTTGATTACATGAAATCACTAAATGATAATGCCTGAGAGGCTATAATGATTGGTTTGCAAGGCTTACACCAAAGAACTTCAACTAGCACTAAAGCCAATTGCTTATATGTTTAAGTTTTATATCCTTCATATGATGATCATGTTTTTGCTAGGATACAACTTTGTGAAAAGATTAACTAAGTTCTCTTTGGTAGGTCTCATTCCTTACTAATGTCATGTCTCTCTATAGTATCTCTAATATCATGATTCTACTTCACACAAATTTGGATCTGTGATAAGACCTAGTTCCTTAGCTTGTGCTATGGCTCCATTATTAATTGGTAACAATGATCAGAATCACATCATGTTCACTAAATAACCTTATCCATCCAAATTTCCTCTAATATGGCCTCACAGTGGAGATGTATTCAACTTTAGTTGTTAAGTCTACGATCTTTTCATATTTAAAACCTTTTTAACTAACTACTGCGTTATTAAAGGCAGATACGAAACTACTTTATGATTTGCTATCAACCTAATCACAATGAAAGTTAACAACAAAATAACCCTTGACATGGAGTTCAACCCTTCTATACATGTTCTTCCATCTAATGTCTTAAGGAATAACTTTTTTAATTAAGGTACACATGTCGCATAGGTAGGCTTTCTATTTTAGTGTTTTTCATGCAAAGCCTCTTTAGCATCTTACTTATTTAAGTGGATCAGGATATGCCAAGCAATGTTTTCAATCTATCTCTATAGATCTTAGTTCCTAGAATGTATGTTACTTCCCCCAAATCCTTCATGGAGAATTGTGTAGACAACTAGACATTAGTGGCCTACAGCATTGGTATGGCATTTCCTATCAGCAATACGTCATCAACATATAGCACCAAGAAAACAACTTGGTCATTCATCATTTTATAGACACATGGATCGTCAAGATTCTTTATAAAGCCAAATTCGTTGTTTGCTTTTATCAAATCTAATATTCCAACATAATGGAGCTTGCTTTAGCCATATATGGACTTTTTCAGTCTACATACCTAATTTAGATTTGACTTGGATGCAAAACCATTATGTTGTGTCATGTACTATTCTTCTTATAAATTTTCATTAAGGAATTAGTTTTTACATCTATTTGCCATATCTCATAATCATGAGATATAACTATAGTGAGCATAATCCAAATGGATTTTACCATGGTAATTAGTGAAAAGGTTTCCTCATAATCAATGCCTTCTGCTTGATTATAACCACCATGGCCTCATACATCTACATGTTGCCATCTATGTCAATCTTGCTCTTAAAGACCCACCTACACCTTATAGGTTTTATCCCTTTGAGTGCATCAATCAGAGTCTATACTTGGTTGACTTCCATTGCACCATTTCAGATCTCATGGCTTTAAGTCATTTATCAAAATCAAAGTCAAACATTGATGGTAAAGCCAGTATCATAAGGCAAGCTTTCTTGTTCCATGAGAAATCCATATCTCTTTGGATCTTGCTTGATCGTACTAGATCGATGAAGTAGTTATGTATTTTGAATTTTAAGTTGAACATTCGATGCTTCAACTATTGGCTTAATTTTCATTAGATGTTTATTGGTGGTTCTTAAACTTCTTTAAGATCAATTTTACTCTTATTGGACCTTTCAAGTAGAAACTCTTTTTGCAAAGAGTGTTAATCTTTTGAGACAAACACCTTTTGCTCATTGGGATTATAAAAATAGTATCTAGCAATTTCTTTAGGATGCCCCACAAACTTACATTTAACTAATCTTGTTCCAAGCTTACCACTTGTTGTACATTTCACGTAACTAATGCATCCCAAATCTTTGTGTAAGAGAAATCTAACTTTTTTACTTTCTATATCTCATTAGTGTCTCATTAACATATTTAATGGAATTTTATTTAGAAGATAAGCTATAGTTTCTAACGTATATCCCCAAAATGATATCAAAAGGTCCACCCTAGATATCATGGATCAAACCCTGTTTAATAAAGTTTAGTTTCTCTTTTCATACACTGGATTATGTTCTGAAGTTCTAGGTGGAGTCCATTGTGACTGAATCATATTATTATTCAAATGATCTAAAAACTCTACCACATAAGTATTCTTTTCCTTGATCGAATCTAACAGCTAGAATACTTTTGCCAGTTTGGTTCTCCACTTTAACCCTATCATCTTTGAACTTTTTAAAAGCTTTGAACTTGTACTTCATTAAATACACATACCTATACTATAGACACCCTGTTCTATTTGGGCCATCATTAAAGGTATTGAAGGGCATTATTTTGATCATCCTTTAAGTTTTATAGATGAGCACAGATTAATTTCCCATTAGTTCTAACCAAAGCAAGATAATTCAAAGAGCTAAAGGCACATACAAGTCATATTGGTGCATAAGTATCAAAACTTAGCTCTTACATATAATTTAAATTTTCACGTGTAGTAGTGATAAAAAAGGGTTTGATATCGATTCCTAAGGTGTGTCTCACTACTTAGTGTGTTTATATCGATATAGGTCTCGACAGTAGCTAAAATTTTGATTTTTGGCTAAAAGTATCAATACACAAGAAAGAGTATTGATACAAATCCATGAGGTATCGATAAAGGCCTTTAATTCTCAAAACTGGAAATAATTTTTTTGCTCTTAATATCAATACATCATTTTATCGATATTATTGGCAAAGTTGCTTTGTGTATTAATACAAAATGTTTTGTATTGATACAGCAAAACAATTTTGCCTAGTTCGTACCATTTTTAACCTTTACACCATTGATTTAAAAATCCTATTCAAACTTGGCTTTTGCACCAAAAATTATCATAATTCATTCTAGGCCTCAACTATGGGCTTGTGATTAGATTTATACAAATTTTTAAAGCCCAAACATATAATGATAAGGGACATTTTCATGAAATATATGTTTGTCAAAGAGCATGCTTGGCTTTTCTCTATTTGCAAATTGTTACAGCCTTTTTACACCACTACTCTGCATAATAGAACCAGTGGAAATAAGAGCAACTATGTATAGCACTTTAAGTTATCGCCTAGTAAATGAAAGAAAATCCTATAATACCTTTACTTTTGGCTCAGAAACATTGGCTAAACACACTTCATATAAAGGAATTAGCTTTGGCTTAGCTAAAAAGGGAAATCTACAAATGTTTCTATTTATTTCTAGCCATCTCTAGCAACCTCTAGTAGTTTCCAGACACTCACACTCACACACACATAAACACTATTACATTAAAAAAAATCTTCCATTCCTATAGGTCCCTCTTCTTTCATTAGAGAAACCTCTAAACACCCCTTTTTTCTTTCCTTTTATACTCAAAAAACTTTTCTTGTCCAAACCATACTCAAAAGCTTTTCATTTTTTTATCCTTTTCTTGATACCCTAGAGCAAAGAGAGGGAAAAATTAAGCTTAGAGTTGCTGCCCAAGTAGGAAAAGGAATTTCAAGGCTTTTTGGTATATATTCTTTACCTTGCTCCATCTATTTTTGGTTTTTAACATTTGCATCATTTTAATGAGCTATTTATGATGCCATGGCCATTTTAGGGCTCTCATGCATTATGATGGCCTTGGTTATAATAGTTTTAGTGCCTTGATGATCCTTTGATGCCTTAATGGTGCCTGAGTGATCATCCGTGCTTTTCTTCACTCTGCCATCATAGTAGCTTCTTGTTTATGTATTCCTTATCATGTTTCATCCATCTTATTTGCCATCTTATTGAATTTTTTTTTTTGCTTGAGTGTGCCATTCATGTCCACTATTATATACGTTGCATTTTGTTTGCAACAGATGTGTCAAAAATTCTTTTTTATTTGCAGCAAAAATCTGATTTCAAAAAAGTCCCCAAGTTAAGTCTATGCTACCTCTAATAGATGGAGACTAGCATGGATTTAATGTTTTTACAAAATTAGTTTTCCAATCTTGGGGACAAATCAAACACTTTAGGTCTAGATCATGGTAAAATAAGTTCAATATTGCCAGTTTTCAAATCAAAGTAGCCCTTTTAGTTAAAAAAATTAAGCCTTGATTTAGAGCTTAACACCTTCATTTATGGCATAGTCAATGGCTTGTTTCATCATCCCACACTACTTCAAGATTGTGGAATGAATTCATGATGCTCATGCCACTATTTTCTCTATGTCATAAATGTTCAGAGATCCATGGCTTGAGTTTGATCCTAAGAAATCAAAAAATCAAATAATCCTTATTTTTGCTCTAATAGCACCATAGTTCAAATTTGAATAATTATTTTTAAACCATAAGTGACTTTTCTAGAATATTTTGATATTTTTCTTTTAAAAAGCATTGAAGTACCTTTCCAAAGGTGTTTCATTTAGCCTCAGAGCATTTCAGATGAGGAAGTTATGATTTTTCAAAACTACTATCCGAAACTCTAGAACCAACAAATTCCATTCTGTTTTGGATATTTTAGCCTTTCAAATATTTTTTTCCCATTATTTGAATATCTTTCCCAAAAATTTTGTCAAATTCTCTTTTCGAAGAGGTATTATTTATGATTTAATGATTTTAAATGAGTCCAAAACAATTTAGCAAAAGCTATCATGCCCTTCCCCTTGTACATGCTACCACTATCAAAACAAACCTGATTTCAAAAATTAATTGCACCTAGAAAATGATTTTCCAGGGTTTTTGCAATAGTTTTATATTAAACCTTATCAAGTCACATTTTTAATGGTACTAGCCTAATTTCTAACACCTCTGAATTTAACCAAAACAAATCGGGAAGAGAAACAACGTGACGTAGTCCCTTATTTTTTCAATTAAAATCAACCCAACTTTCTTGACCACTTTTATTGAGATGTTCAAACTTCTTGAAATGTATCCAATTGAATGCCAAAGGGATCACGTAATATAAAACAAGTCGTCTATGCTCCAATCAAGGCTAAAACAAGAATAATTTTATTCAAACTTTCAGGCTCTATCTTCAAAATACCTTTTATCTAAAATTTTTGTTTTCTCCATAAACTTTATAATTTTCATTTTCAAGGATAACCCAACCCTCATTTTTTGAGGGGATACTCTAATGCCATTTTCCATTAAAAACTCAAACTTTCTCTCTTGGATTTTTTATATAACTAAAACTTAAGCTTAATTAGCTTGTGTTTAAATATTTTCAGAATTAGTACTTTTCCATGAAATATTTTGTAAACGCTTTGAAAAATGCTAGAATGTGTTTTAAACTCCTTCAAGCACTCAAAAATGTGTTCTTGATATATACTTTTTTATAAAAAACTTTGTAGATAAGTTTTGCATGTTTTAAACCTAAGAAAAATCATTTTCCAAAGAATTTTAAAGGGTTGTATCGAGACATGCATAAATTTAATGATACTATGTTTAAAACCCTCAAATATATTGATACAAATCAGTATGTATTGATACAAATCAGCGAGTATCGATACACACCCTTTATGTATTGATACATTGCTTGGTAGTAGCTAAAGTTTGGTTGAAACCCCTGAATGAATTAATGCAAAATGTGTCTGTATCGATACAACATGACAAGTATCAATACTCAGCTTTTTGTATCGATACAATAGCTTGCAATAGTCATATTTTTGATCATATATCAATACTCTTGGTATTGTATCAATACAATAACGTGGGGAACAATGGGAAATGACATTTATAAAGACTAACTACTATGTTCCTTTACCAAATGTTCCCAATGGCTATAAACATGATCAAGGCTATAAATAAGCTACTCCAACACCTTAAACAATAAAAAAATGAAGAGATTGTGCTTAGAGTCAAATCTTTCATCATTTCCATCATTTTCACTAAGTAATTCATCTTTGTATAGGATTAATTCTTCCTATTTTTGTATTCCTCATTTTGTATCTTTAGATACATATTTCTCTTGAGCCAAAATTCTTGTAAACACCTAATCTTTAGAGGTTCTATTTATTTACACTTAAATCCTTTATAAAAATGGAGAGGTTCCTACTTAACCATTAAAAAGTAGATAAAGCTACTTATCCTTCAAACGTAGTAAGAGAGGGTTTTATCCTAGCCAAGAAAGATAGAGTTAGAGGTTTCTACTTTAGCCTTGAAAAATAGGGAGTGTAAAGGTTATACCTTGTCCTTAAAGGGTAGACAATTCAAGTTAGTGAATTATGAAAATCCGAGGCAAGTGAGGTTGAGGTATAGGATGTAGGCAATTGATGTCATAACTCTCTAAATCATTGAGTTTGCTTTTTTTTTCTTTTGTCTTTAATTGTTTATTTCTATTCACTTACTTGCACTCCAAAATTTAGTGTTTAGTTTTCTCAATTTTATTTATCAAAGTTTTAGTTTACCAAAGTTCTAAGAAATCAATTCACCCTCTCTTGATTTTATTCACCACTAAAAATCCTAATAGATTTACTCAAGATTCCAAATTGTTTTCTTAAAAAATAAAAAAATTTCATTGTTGGGATACTCTAACCCTATTCTTAAAAAAAACTTGAATTATCTCTCTTTTAGATTTGTTCAAGATTCCTAATTATTTTCTTTAAAGATCAAAATTTTTATATTTGGTGATACTCGAACCCCACTTTTTCAACAAGGTATTCCAACCCCACTTTTGCCTCAAAATCCAAAAATTTTCTCTTTTTCAAATATCCCAGATTGTTTCAATTAAAACTTTTTTTGTCTTCTAAACTACTACCAAATCTAAATAGATCTCAAAATTGTCATTCTGGTTATTCTTCAATAATCGAAGACAATTATGAGATACCTTTTAATTCTCTTTTCTTTTTACTCTCTTTTGTATGATTGTTTTTCTCTAAAATTATTATACTCTTTTTCATCCTACTAACACATTTCCCTTCTATAGTGAGTATTGTGCATTCATATTTAAAATTTCTTTTCAAGACATATTTATAAGGCAATGTTTCATGTCGGTATATCTTTAGTGTTGAACACAAAATTTTTGAACTTTCAATAATTAATTCAAAAATTATTTTAGTTTAAAACCTTAAGTTCCTTATACCTATGCGACACAGAAGTGATACAAATTTTCTTTCAAATCTTAGATTCATAGTTTTCAAAAATATCCATGCATTAAAAGAGATTATATCTAACTAGTGACTAAATGGAATCGTTTAGATCGAACTAAAGCAAGATATAGTTAGCATGATTTTGGGTATTGTGGGTGCTAATCCTTCCCTACACGTCACCAGCTCCCAAAGCAAACCAATGAACTCTGGACCTCATAGACCTTGAAATTGGTGTTTGAGTTTTGTAACTAAAAATGTTGTTTTCAATAGGCATTCGATCATGCCTAGCCTGAAATGATCAGTGGTGACTCCAAACTATAGTTACTTTATGGTAGCTTCATTTGACTTGTTGGATGAGCGATTCGCCCGATAGTTTTACTCGTGTTCATATTATTATGCCTAATTCAAATCTCTTAAGAGATAACTCAAAGGCTATATCATAACTTTACCATTATATTTTTTTAAGTCGAGCATTTTCTCTTTTTGGATTGTTTAAAGACAAAGACAAATAGGGATAGTAATCATCGATAAAGGTAATAAAGTAAGAAACCTATTTCTAGCCATTGTATTCATTGTTCAAAATACATCCAAACATGCTAGGCCTAATAAATCTTCACTTTTACCAGTAAAGGGTGACTTGGTCATCTTACCAAGAGAAAACATTCACATATTCCATATGATTCATAATCAAATAGGTCTAGATAGCTTTGTTTACATAACTTGGCTATCTGAATCCCATTGATATGACCAAGTCTATAGTGCCAGATATAGATTTTTTGATGGATTATTGCTCTTGGCTTTCTTCTGATGCATATTAAGTAAAGGCGTATCTGGATCCAATGCATACAGCATATTTTATAGTAAGGCTAATCCATAGACCATGTCATTTAGAATGATAGTGCAACTTTTTCCTTTCATTATAAATTTGAAATCATCATTGCTAGTAAGATATGAAACTAAAATGATATTTTTGGACAATCTTGGAACACAAAGACATTCTTTAACTTCCAGTTGTGCTTATAGGCAATAATAGGGTAGAGGTTCTAATGGCAGTGGCTTCAAATTTTGATCTATTGCCTATTTTCAAAATTACTTCATTATAGCCTGATTTTTTTCTACTTTTAACAGCTTACGTCATAACATATGTGAGATCCATACCTTTAATCCATAATCCAAGAGGTAATGGTGATAGTAAAACAATTCAACTTAATCATGTTAATGTGGAAGTCAACAATCTTCTTTTTGTTGAGAACTTTTCTTACTTTTACATAGCAATCCATACTTCTTGAGCTTATGGCATCAAATATGCCTCACAGTGCAGTTAATGTAAATATTGTTATCAATAACCTAGTATAAAATAAGTATTTATTAGTTATTCATGTATTAAACCAATAATGACAAGGTATTAAATCTTTATTGGTCCTTCCACTGATTTTTTAAAATAACGGCGGCCCTCATTATTATTTGAAAATCACTTGAAGGTATTTCTAGTAGGCTGGGATCACTTTCAACGTGTTACAACCTTGAGTGACTTAACAAATTATAACAAGCCTAGTTGAATAGGTACATAACTTACTAATTGCATCTCTATGCAACTACTATATCAATTAGGTGGCAACTCTTTACCTAAATGCATCAAATACATTTCACCTAACCATTGCCTCTAACATCATATAGTCAAGTGCAATATATCTAAACCTTATAACATTAGTTAAGAAAGACCCATTACATATAACTCACACTGTTCGGATAGAAGGGACCTTAAGTAACATAGCAAATCACCCTTAACCAGAACTCAAGTATCTTGTTATGAATAATGGAAAGTGTCTTTATCATGTGAAGCATATGACCTAATTTGTATGAAAGATTTGGTTTATTTAGTTTATTCTTAATTATGCATGTGACTCAATAGATGCATGCATATTAGATTCCCACTAAACACATGGTGAGGTTACGGTTCCAGTTATTAGGAAGAAGTGAGCCATCCACCTTCATGAGTATCCCTCTGTGTAGGCATGGCAAGACCTTCCAAGGTGTAAATCACTTATATCTTGTTAATACCCCTTTGCATTTGCTTAGGGAAATACATCCACTAGATCGAACCCATTTGGCCAAAATCCCGATAAGCCTAGGATTAAGGTGCCTTAGCTATCCTCACTAGATGGAAGAATGATTTGGATACTAATTTAGGCTTCCACTTAAACCCATATAGTGAATCCCATGAGCCAAGCCATGTTGAACCATATTGAAGTGCTGCTAGAATAACCTAAAGAATAGGATCATTTAGGGAAACCCTTCTTACATTTACTCTTATACACCATGTTAGACAGGCGATGCTAGACATTGTGTTATTTTATTTGATGACGTTTCTGGGTATGCTATTATGTCCTATAACTAACCTTCTTTAATAAATGGGTGATAACAAGTGAATGTCATCACGTACAATGCCCTATAAGAAAAATCATATCAGACCAAAATAAGCCATCATATTGTCTAAGTGATAGGTTAACATGTACCTATCATAGGTGGTGATGAACAAACATCCCTATTTAATTAGTTAGTCTCGTCATTGCGAGGTATCATGTCACCTTGCTAAATGTAATTTTAACCTGGACACGCCGTTATGCTATATGTTAATTGTCATGTCCATTTTTAGGCATCGTTCCGCTTATTGTTAGGATAATTTTTGTGATGTATTTTTCTTGCTATTTCTGTAAATACCTTTATTTTTATGATTATCATTTCGTGTAGTCACTAACATGTTTCCTTTTTATTTTTCTATTTCATGCATGCATCATTTCATCACAATCATCATCATTGTAGGGCAATTGCCTAATAATTAAATGTGCATCAAGGGGTGTCTGTCATGGAGTAGTAATCCACTTCAAATCAAAGCCTATTGAGGAAGTTAAAACATCATTAAATTGCTGACAGCTTAAAGATGGAGACATTTTCAAACCCAATTATGTCTTAACAACACATGAAAGGTTTAAAATACAAGTACCATTAGAATGATTGGCTGGATCTGAAGTATATATGGAAAAGTTAGGATAATACCGAGAGGGAATTATTCATTAAGAGATATAGAGAAATAACTTTTTTACTCTAGGTTTATTTGGATGTTGGTCTGTTGCAAGTGGCATCTCAATTTTGGAACCCAGCGTATCAATGTTTCATTTTTAATCATGAAGATTTGGTCCACATTGTTGACGAATACACTGTGTTATTCAATATTAAAAGGGCTTGCATCCTTTAACTTTAAAGAAAAGATCAGCTTAGATTCTCTAGTCAATAGCATCCTAGATCGATGATCATATTAAGACAAAAGGGAACAATGAGTGCATCTTATGGGATAGTTTGAAAAAAACAATGGCGAATACCATTGATATCCGAAAAGTTTAAGCTATTATGCCTTAGCAATATATGATTTGGTCATATTTTCAAAACATTAGGCTATGCTAAAGCTATGGTAGCATGTGCTGTAACATTAATCCTACCTCGACCATTGTTGCTGAAATTAGTCGAGCTCTCAATTTTTACAAAAAAATAAGTACGAGTCATTTCATTGGATGCCACATTTAGCTTGGCAATGACTTTTGTCTCGAAGAAAAGAAGATGTCATAGTACTTCTTGCCCAGCTTCAACCTTATCTTTAAGGTTTTTGAGAAGGAATGACCCTAAGATAAGTCCGAGAAGCAATGGGTATAGAAATTTTGGAATCTCAATAGAGAAAAGGCAACATGGAAAGCCCCTTGGTTTTCACCATAGACAATCATATACCTTTCTGAAGACTATAATTGTATGACACTTATGAATTATGAAAGAGTAGTAGTTACGCACCCATCCTAGTCCTACGATAATTTTATTGTCAATAATCTAGAGCAGTGGGATTTCAATTATTGTAAATGATTATAAGTCAAAAATTCAGCTAGCTTTCCATGTTTAGAGACAAACCCATTGCATGGATAGGTATTAGACAGGAAGTAGCATGATATGAAGATATAAAAAGTGAAGGATCCATTGCATCAATGACTTCTTACCTATGTCTGCTGTTGGAACATCATGAGTATCAGTTGATGAATTTCCCTCAGAAATCAAATTACCCAAGCATAAGTTCGAGCAAGATAAAATGATCTTCGCCAATGAAATCAATCACTTAAAGGAAGAAAATAATCAATTAAAAATGGATCTTTATCTCTAGAATGGCAAGATAAATAAAGTTATCAAAGAGAAAAGCCACATCAAAGAGGATCTTAAGAGTTTGAGGAAAAACCTTATGGCCTTTAACAAAAGCAAGCAAGTCTCAGTGCCCTAGTGAGTTATAAATAAGTAAGAGACGAAAATTGCTATACACAATAAGGAACTGCATCAATGTAGAGAAGAGGCTAGGGTCAACAAAAAAAAAGCTTATTAGAACCCATGCCTTTGTGTCAATTAACCAAAGAAACAATGGATAGCTAGAAGCTCAAATCCAAGATTTGAGAGCAAATGAAGTTGAAAATGAGACTCTTATGCTTATAATTCAAGATTTAGAGCATTCCCTATAAGCTCGCTAAAACCAATCAATGAACTAGTGAGAGTCTCCTAACAATGGGGGCAAGAATGGCTACAAGTGGTTGATTAAGCATGCCAAAATTATCAAGACCATTATTGCTATCTCATCGAGTAGATTAGGTAGGTTAGTTGGATGCTGAGAACGTGATGGACGCAGCCCAACCTTTAACAAGTGACATTTTGCTCGTTAAAGCCTATGGATAAGAATTGTTTTATTTTATGGAGCATGTGATCAAGCAACTTAACCTTGTCAAGCATTTTCAATTGTAATCATGTGTAATTAGGATATTTTGTTTCTTTAATGAAAAATCCTATTGATGAAGCTACTCCCGTCCAATCGTCCTACATGCATTTGCATGACTAATCTAATTCTTTTACTATTTTTTGCATGTATGTTAATTGCCATCTAATTGCATACTCATCTTTATCTCATTAAACATGTTCATTACATATCATAAAGTCTAATCCAATAATAATCTAAAGTAAAGGTGCTTTAGGACATAAAACCTATAGTACAACATTGGCATAACACTTGTAATCATCGAAAAAGGATGGAAAACTCATGGATAAGGAGCAATCACTCCATAAGAATTAAGAACACTAGCTCAGATTATGGAAGTGACTAAGTTATTATTTAAGGCTTTAAAGGAAAAAGGGCAAATAAATACTGTCGATGTAAGAAAAGAACCAGCTAATCTTGAGAGTAACTTAAACAGTGGCACTAAAGCCACCAATGCTGAGGAAGGGGCATTGCATGGATAGCATCATTCGATAGCAAATATCTGATTAGCTCAACTATAATTTTCATTAACCCTACAGTAGCACCCTATCTGGTTTAAGGATTTAAGATGCGGGCCGTTCACCAGTAAGGCCTATGTCATAGATTTTAATGAGTAAACAGAACAAGAAAAAGCAAAGAAATCTTCAAAAATTGATAAAGGTTTAAATTAGACATCAATCACTAGAAACTTGCTTTTGAGCTGTCGAAGGAAGCAACAAATTTGGGATTGTAAATGTTACATCTTTAGGGTTGGTTCCAGCTTCACTATCCTACCGAAACTCAAAGTGTCAAATTTTGAAAAGTATAATAGGACTATAGACCCCACTGCCTACTTTCACATGTATTACCATCAGATGGCTGGATATAAGAAGAATGAAAAGCTACTGATTCACTAGGTCTAGATAGTCTAACTGGGCTAGCCATCTAATGGTATATGGGGCATAATCCCATAACAATTCAAACATAGGCAGATTTGGCTTACACCTTCCTTAATCAATATAAACACATGTCTGACTAGACCTTGGATCGTCTCTCCTTTATAAACATGGAAAAGAAAGCCTCAAAAGCTTCAAAAAGTATACTTAGAAGTAGAGAAAGAAAGCAACTTAATTGTGTAGACACCTTATTTTGTCCGAGCTAATTTTTTTTTAAACAATCTGGAGCATCGACGTAAGAGGGGACAATGTTGTCGCCCGACGAAAAAGCTTTTAAGGATGTCAAGAAGGCCTAGGGATCATATCAAAGGTAAATACAAAGATGTGGCATCAAGGGACATAGTCTGAGGTAT
>JBBYHO010032549.1:0-11293 GCA_038382025.1 Adansonia gregorii
AACTTCAGCTATGTAGGTAATCAACAACAAGCTGCTTTTTACTACTTTCTTAATTGACCATGAGGTTTTAAAAAAAATATGCAACATCTATATCAAGCTTAACAATAATCATCTTCAATAAACTTAGATATGTCTTTGGAAGATATTGTTCAAACCCTTTCAACTAATTCTAAGTAATTTTAATAGGAGGTTAGGGCGAGTATCCAAAGTTTGGAGAACCAAGTAGACAACTGGCTATAATAATGAGTTGATTAGAGTTAAAGGATTTTGTAGACACCTTATTTTTTCTAGACTAGATTTTGGCATCCTAAGAGTTAGGTAAAAGATGATAAAATAAAAAAAGTAGAAATAAAAGCTGAGTGACAACTACCAAGCATTATATTGCCTTATGGATAAGCACTATTAAGTAACACAACGTAAGGAAAAAATTTTTTTTGGGAAGGTCTAAAATGTTTACGGGCCGTATTAAAGAAAATGTAAAAACAAGGCATCAAAGGCCACTTTTCACAGTGTCACCAAGGTTATTCAAAAATACACAAATCAATTTCCCATTGTTTGAGACCAAGGTAAATTAGGAAGCCACAGGTACATGTAAGTTATATTAGGGCGTAAGTATTGATACAAGGCCTTTACAGTGTGAAAAACTTAAATTTTCACATGTAGTATCGATACAAGAGGGTTTGGTACCGATACCCAAGGTATGGTATCGATACCTAGCATGTTTGTATCGATACAGACCTTGGCAGTAGTTAAAGTTATGATTTTGCACAAAATGTACCGATACACAAGCATAAGTATCAATACTCAAGAGTATAAAGTACATTGTGCATCGATACAACCTGTTTTATATCAAAACACCAAGGCATTTTTGCATATTGTGAGCCATTTACCAACCTTTGAAAAACCAATTTAAACATGCTTTTGCACCAAGGAACTATCATAAAACATTGCAAACCTCAACTACATGTTCATTAATGAATTCAAGTAAATTTTTAGAGCCCAAACAATTAATGACAAAGGTCATTTTCATAAGATATTTGGGTGTAAGAGGGTGTGGCTAGCATATCTCCAATTGCAAGCTTTCATAGCCTTTTTACCCCCTTGCTCAGCATGCTAGAATCAATAAGAAGATAGTCAACTGAGCATGGCAGCTGAAGATATCCCCTAGTGTAAAAGAAAAAAAATCAAAAATGCCTTTTACATTGTCTTCTAAAAGGAGAGGTAGAACAAAAAAAAAGAGAAAAAGAACCATCTATCTCAAAAAAAAAACTCTATCAGCTATCAAAGAAGCTTTCCAGCAATCCTAGAAAAACTACTTATCTATCTCCATAAATCCTTCAGCCAATTTAGTTTTAAAAACTCACTAAAACATTGTTCCATTACCTTTCACCCTTACCAACCTCCATTCCCGTAGCTCCCCAAACCACCACCAGAAACCTTAAAAAACTCAACCTTCCATCAGTAACCATATTATCGAAAAGCTTTTCCCTTTTTCTTTTTTCTTACTAAATAATAGCAAAAAGAGGGAAAGAACTGAGCCTTAAGAAAAGAGAAAACTTCAAGCCTTTGTAAATATATTTTTTATCTCATTCCATATATTTTCTATTTTGATCATCCATTTCATTTTAGTGAACCGTTCATGTTGCCATGACCCTCTTAATACTCTTAGGCATCTTCGTTGCCTTGGTTGTGCTAGTCCTAGGATCTTGATGTCCCTCTTGACATCTTGATGTTGTTAGAGATCTAAACTCACCATATTTTATTTTCATCATCATACAGCTTTTTTTTTACACATCATTTGCCATGTTCCTTCCATATTCACATATCTATTTCATTTTTAAATGGTCACCTTAATGTGTCTTAGTGTGTTCAAATATTTTTCTTGTGTTTTAAGGAGGCTTATGAAATAGAAATGTTGTTTTGACAACTCCAACATCCACTACTTTGTATAAACATGTTTATATCATTTCTACGCTCCTTATATGTCATCTTCTTGCATCTATGGCACCTATTTCCATGTCAAAATGTCATCTTTGCTTTTTGCATGTTTAATCCACGTTTGGTTTTGTATTTGCTGTATTTTGTTAATTATATCGCCATTAAAATGCTTGCTTGTCTTTTACAAAATAATTTCTAGAAAAATCCCCAAGTTAAGATCATGCTACCTCCAATAGAAGAAGAATAGTATGGACTTAATGTTTTCATTAAATTGGTCTCCCAATCTTAGGGGTAAATCAACATTTTAGCTTTGGATTTCATGGCAAAATATGTTTATTTAAAAAAAAGGAAATCTTTTTTACTATTAAACCTTGATCTTGAGTCTCATGTTCATTTTGGTGACATGGTCAATGGGTTGTCCCATTATCCCAAACTACTTTAGGATTGTGAAATGAACTTGTGAAGCCTGTGTTACATTCTGTCATAGACGTTTGGACTAAGACAGAGTCTATCTTTGAAAAAATTAGACTATCGAATAATCCCTCTATTTTTGCTCTGCTACCACTGTAGTCCAAAATTAAAACATTATTTTAGAGCCACAAAGTATTTTCTTTGATTTTTCTAATATTTTTCCTTTAAAGGGAATCGAATTACCTTTCTAACATTGCCTTATTTGCCCTCGGATCATCCCGAATGAGGGAGTTAAGGTTTTTTGAACCTTTACTATCTAAAACCCCTAGAACTAGCATGTAACATTATGTTTGGACATTACGGCTTGGCAGATGATTTTTACAAAATTTCCAAATATACTCAAAAATTCACAATATTCCCTTTTTGAAAAGGTATTATTTATGATCAAATTATTTTGAATAAGCTTGGAATGATTTTTCAAAATCCATCATGCCCTTTTAATTATACACGTTGCTAGTGCTAAGGTAGACTTAACTTTGAAAATTAATTTCACCTAGAAAGTGATTTTCTAAAATTTTTTTGAATATTTTTATATTAAACCTTATCGAGTTACCTTTCCAATGGTACCCCATTTACCTCTGAAGTCTTCAGATGCACCCAAAACAAATCTAGAAATGAAGAAAACGCGATGCTATCCCCTATTTTCAACCTAATTTTTGAATCTCTTTTTATCGAGACATTCGGATGTCTCAAAATGCACCCATTTAGTCTCCCTCACAATATCAACCCCTTTTGACTGGAATCAAGATTAAGATAAAAAAATAGGATTTCATATTAAAATTTTTGCTAGTGGAGATACTCTAACTTGACTACTCACAGGGGATACTCTAACCCTATTTTTTAATCAAGGTTTAAATTTTCTCCTTGTTCTTAAATGTTCTCCTAACTTTAAGGATACTCTAACCCCATTACTTTGAGGGGATACTCCAACCCCGTTTTTAAAAAATTAAATAAAATTTTTTCTTTGTTCCTAATTATTTTCATAACTTTATTTTATGGGACACTCTAACCCCACTTCTCCAAGGGGATACTCCAACCTCGTTTTTACCTCGAAAACTTAAAATTTTCTTTCTTCCAGATGCCTCAAACTATTTTTGTAAAAATTGTCTTTGTTTTTTAAATTACTACTGAATCCAAACTGGTCTCTAAAATTATCATCTGGTTTATTCTTCAATAATCAAGGCAATTATAAGATACCTTTCGATTGCCCCTCTTTTTTATATTTTTTTCATGATTGCTTGTTTATGATATTATTATATTTCTTATTTTTTACCTCATTAACTTGTTTCCTTTTGTCATGTTATTATGCATTCATATTCAAAATTCATTTTCTAACGAAGTTTATGAGGCGATGTTGTATGTTGGTATCTCTCTAGTGCCAAATATAAAACATCCAATTTTTAAAATCCAATCCAGATATCATTTTCATAAAAAGATCCCTATGTTCTTCACATCTCTGAGGTGCATAGGTGATCTAATTTTTCTTAACAAAAAACCTAGGATTCACAGTTCCAAAACTACATGCATTAAAGAGGATTATATCTAAATAGAGACCAAATGGAAATGATTTAGCCAAATCCAAAGTGAGATATGGTTAGTAGGTACCAATTTTAGGCATCATAGGGATGCTAGTCCTTCCCTGTATGTAACCAACTCTCGAGTGCAACCAACGAATCTTTGGACTTTGTCAGCCTTGAAATTAGTATTTTGATTTTTGTAACCTGTAATATTTTTTCATAGGCATCTGATCTTGCCTAACCTAAAATGATTCGTGGTGACTCTAAGTTTATGGCTACTTTGTTGTGGCCATGTGAGTTTAGTTGGATGAGTGACTAGTCCGACGATCCATGTGCCCTTCATATCATCATGCTTAATCCAATACCAATCAAGGGATAGCTCAAAGGCTTGACCATAACCAATCATTATTTATTTTTAAGTCGAGTGCACTATGCCCTTTGGATCATACGAAGTTTTAAAGGCTGGGCATTTGGCGATAGCTTGGTGACTCTACTAGGGACTAAAAAAAGTTAGGCCTATAACTAGCTATTTTTCACTTAGTTCTCGGTTTTTTGGTCTCCATGATTATTTAGATATAGTTCGCTTTTATTTTTGCCTACTAATCTCCATTGTTTATGTTTTTGTCCTATGATTGTTAGGGATTATTTATGCCCAAATAAATATTGATTCAAATAAATATGGTAATATGAGAATGAAACAAAAAGGTTTGATTATTTCCCTGACATACACTGTGCACTTGCATTTGCACTAGATTCCTATCATACACTATGGTGTGGCTAGTATCATAATTATTAGGAGGAAGTGAGCCATCCGCCTTTGTGAGTAACCCTTCGAATAGTTTTAGCAAGGCCTTCTAGGATGTAAACTACCTATGTCTCTCACGAACACCCCTCAATGGGCCTAGGATCGAGGCACTTCAGCTATTTTTAAGGAATCTATTTTGCTAAACCTGTAATGGCCTAGGATCGAGGTGCTTCAGCTATTTTTTTAATGGAAGAATGATTTGGATACCAAAATAGGCATCAACTTAAACCTATGTAGTGAACCCTATGAGCTAAACCATGTCAAGCCATACCGAAGGCTACTAGAATAACCCAAAGATTAGGGCCACTTGGGGAAACATTTTTTATCTTTACTCCTACATACCATTGGTTACACAGGTAATGATGGGTGAACGTTGTCACCCACATTTGTCCTTTTATTTTCATGATCATTCCTTTAGGATATACTATTATATTTGATGGTAAATCCTCTTTTATAAGTCAGTTAGTGCAAGTGAATGCCATTACCTTTAATGACATCTTGAAATAGTCATATCTAACCAAGATAGGCCATCATGCTGCTCGAACAAGGACTTAGCATGTGTGGTGATGAGCGAACATCATCGTTTAGATGGTCAGCCTTAATCTTTATGAGGTATCATGTTACTTCATGAAGAGATAATTTTAATGCGGGTATGTTAGTATGCTGCCTATTCAATGCCTTAACATTTCTTATCATCTTATCTGCCCCTAGGCATCGTATCGCCTATTCTAGGGCAAATTTTATGATTCCTTCCATTTCTTACTTTTTGCCTATTATTTCATATTGGTTGCTAACTCATTCTCTTTTTGTTTTTTTTTTTCACCATGCATCATTTCATCATAATTACTATCATCATGGGACAATTGGCTCAATGCATTAGTGTTCACCAGGGGCATCTGTCATGGAGCAATAGTTCACTTCAGAGTTAAAACCCATTGAAGAAGTTCAAACATGGTCAGAGTGCTGACAATGTGAAGACGAGGATGTTTTAGAACTGAGGCATGCCTCAGTAGCACATAAAAAGATCAAGATAGGATAATATCAAAGTGATTGGCAAGATCTGAGGGTCATATGGACTAATTGGGATAGTACTAAAAGGGAATCATTCATTAAGAGATATAGAGATATTACTCTTCTGCTTCAAGTCCAATTGGATAGCAGTTTATTAAAAACGACCTCTCAATTTTGGAATCCAACATACTGATGTTTCACTTTCAATCATGAAGACTTAGTCCCCACAGTTGATGAATACACTACGTTACTTAACGTTAAAAGGGCAAAGCTCGACAAGATTTACTATAAAGCGTTGAATCCTCCAACCTTTAAGAAAAGATTGGCTTAAATCCTTGGGCTAATAGAGCCTTAGATTGAAAGCCATATCAAAACAAAAAAGAATAGTGAATGCATCTCATGGGCTAGTTTAAGAGAAGCAATGGTGAGTACTGTTGACACCTAAAAAATCCAAGATATCTACGCTTTGGCAATTTATGGTAGACCATATGTTCCCAAAGACATTAGGCTATGTTAAAGCTATAGTAGCAAATATCTTTTCTTGCTTGTTCTACACCATTTACCCTGCATCGATCGTCCTTGCTAAAACTACTCAAGCTCTTAATTTTTGTAAGAAAATAAGAATAAGAAGTTTCATCAGATGTGCACTGCTCCTTCACATTTGGCTCGCCAGTCACTTTAGCCCAAAAGAAAGTAGGACATCGCACTACTTCTAACCCAGCTTTACCTATCTCTAAGATACTTGAAAAGGAATGGCCTCAAGACAAATTTGAAGAGCAATAGGTCCAAAAATTTTAGAACCTCAATGGGGATGAGGTAACATGGAAAATCTCTTGGTTTTTCCCATAAATGGTCATATATCAATGCAGAGATTATAATTATGTACCACTCATAGGATTATGGGGAAGTACTAGCTATGCCTTTCTTTTAGTTTTTTGACAATTCCAATGCAATAAATTCATCCTCTTTATCCAAGATTTAGAATTACGAGATTTTGATTATGGTGAACCCAACTACAAGTCAAAAGTCCAACTAGCCTTTCAAGCATGGAAACAAACCTGTTGAATAGAGAGATATTGGAGAGAGAGAGTAGTATAATGCCAAGCCCTTGTCTGGTATTGGGACATCATAAATGCCAGTTGATGAATTTCTTGCTAAGGTTGAATTGCCTAAGTGAGAATTTGAATAAGAGAAGGCAACATTTGCCAAGGAGATTACTCGATTAAAAGCGAAAAATACTCAATTAAAAATGGATCTCTACCTCAAGGATGGCAAAATGAGTAGGGCTGTCAAGGAGAAAAGCTACCTCAAGGAGGATCTTGAGAGCTTAAAAAGACACTATATGGCTCTTAACAAAGCAAACAAGTCCTAAAGGCCTGGAAAGTCATCGATCGAGTGGAGGATAAAAATTATTACTCTCGAGAAAGGACTACACCAATGGAGACAAGCTACTAGGGCCAATAGGGAGAAGCTTGTTAAAGCCAAAGCTCTTGCATCAACTTATCGAAGGATGAATGAATGGTTAGAGGCTAAAGTTTGGGATTTGAGAGTAAACTAGGTCAAAAATAGAGTTCTGACAGTCATAATCCAAGACTTAGACCATTCTTTTCAAGTTTGCCAAGACCAAGTTGATGTGTTAGAGAGAGCCTTCGAACAGTGAGAGCAAGAATGGCTTTAAGTGATTGATCACACATGCCAAAACCATTTAGACTATCATCGCCATCTCACATAGCAAATCCAGGTAGCTCAATTGGGGGCTAAGAACATGATGGATATCGCCGATCCTTCGCCTATGATATCTTGCCCACCAAAGCCCATGAGCAAGAGTTGTTGTACTTCTTAGACCATGTAATCAAGCAATGTAACCATGTCAGGCATTTTTGAATGTGATTAAGACATTTTATTGCTTTAATGAAATATGTTATTGATAGAGTTATCCCTTTATAAAATTATCGTTTTTACGTATGCATAACTAACCGAATCTTTTATGATTTTTATTCATTCATCCCCATTGCATCAAATATATGCATGAACATACCAAAAAGGCCTAATCCAAAAATAATTTAAAGTAAAGGTGATCCAAAAGATGAAATCTACAGCTCGCCATTGGTACAACACTCCAATCATCAAAAAGTAATGAAAAATGATCACCAGGCCCATATCAAAAGACTCAAAACTTATGTATAGAGAATCCTAAGAGTTGGCACTCCATAAGAATGAGGAACTTCAAGCACAGATTGCTAAACTAACTAAATTGCTGTACAATGCATTCAAGGAAAAAAGGTAAACAAGCACAGTTGAGATAAAAAAAGAATCAGCCTACCTCAAATGCAATTTGAATGATGGTACTAAGGCCACCAATGCTTAAGAAGGGGCATTACATAGGTAACACCCTCTAGCAACGAACATCCCACCATCTCAGCCATTTATTTATATTAATTCTTCAACAAAGTCCCACTTAATTCAAGGATTTCAAGACATGGGCTCTTCATTGTGAAGGCCTAGAGTCCCAGACCTCGATGAAAATATGGAGCAAGAGAATAAAAAAGCCCTTAAAAAATGATAAGGACTTGGACAAGTATCACTCATTAGAGAAGTATCTTTGAGCTATGGAAGGAGGTAACAAATTTGGAATCGTGGACGCAAAGTCATTAGGGCTAGTTTCGAGCCTTATCATCCTACCTAGGTTTAAAGTGCCTAATTTTGAAAAATGCAATGGGACTACTGACCTATTGCCCATCTTCCCTTGTACTATCATAAAATGGAGGGACACAAAAAGAATGAGAAACTATTGATTCATTGCTTCTAGGATAGCCTGACTAGGGCAGTCTTCCGATGGTACATAGGGCTTGATCCTGTAAGAATTTAGACATGGGTAGACTTGAGATGCTCATTCCTTGAGCAATATAAGCATGTGTTTGATTGGGTTCTGTATCATTTTTCTTTGATGAACATAGAGAAGAAATCTTCTGAAAGTTTTAGACAATATGTTTAAAGATGGAGAGAGGAGGCAACTCAAGTTCACCTTCCTCTAACTAAAAAAGAAATGACAGTTATGTTAGTTGGCACCTTATGAGCTTCTTACTATGAAAGCCTAGTTGGAAGCACCATGAAAATTTTTGCTGATATGGTTATATGAAGTGAAATGATTGAGAATGCCATAAAAATGACAAGATACCTATCAAGGAAGCATCTAGATCAGCCAAAAAGGCAACAAACAAAGGTAAGAAAAAGGAAGTGAATGCTATAAGAGAGAACCGTGCTAGGTTTAATCAAAGTCTACAACTAATATAGCCTATATGCTTCTTAAACATGTTAAATATGGGTCTTACCCTTTACTCATTAGCACCGCAACTAGCCCATGCTACTGGGTTCACTCCTGTAATGAGCTTTGCACCAAATCCCATGCAAAGTTCAACCCAAAATGCACAACCCCATAATATGCATAATGTGAGAGCTCTGAATAACCAACAAGTATCTCAAGAAATTGAGCACTTTAAACCATTCCCTTACTCATATAAAAAGATTTACTCTCGCTTATTAGTAGGCAAACTAATGGCTCTAGTATTCATAAACCTAAGATCACCATTATACCTCAAATGGTATGATGATAATGCTTATTGTGAATACCACGTGGTTGCACAAGGCCACTCCATTGAGAACTACACTTCATTTAAAAAAAGTGTAGGGTTAATTAGAAAAATGAGTGATCAAGATTGAGCAAGGTCCTAGACCTAATGTGGGGGCCAACCTATTCCCTAATCACACTGAACCGAGAGTGAATGCGATAATCAACGAAAATGATTATCAAATTAAAAAAAGTGTGGCAGAAGTCAAATTCCTGATAAGCAAGGTTTGGTAGGCTTTTGTGAAAATGAGAATAGTAACAGATAACAAAAGTCAAAGAAAAAATGCCATTGATACATCTTATTGCCATTGCGGTTAAGAACACGACTTGCAACATTGTCCATCATTCTTGGAAATGGCCCACGAGATGATGGATCGATCTGGAATTGAGTTGTATGGGGAATGGAATGGACATGATAATCCATATATCAATGTTACTAATGAGGAGAGACATATGGTTAGATCTCTAATTGTTTATCTCTTATGGGCATGAGGAAAAAAGCTAACAAAAGTTTTAGGCAGTACGATGCAAGATGGATAGAAGAGACAATCCAGATTCATCCCTTATTGATAGAAAAAGAGATGATGGTTAGATACATTAGCACATTGCAAATGCAGATTTATTATGAAAAGGTAACGAGAAGCTACTTGAAGAACTTTGTAAATGCGGTCATACTCTGTGGGAGGACCGATAAGGCCATGAAAAATGAATTAAGAAGAAAAATTATCTACAAAGACAAAAGGAAAGGAAAGCTAGAGGCTAGTAAGCAATCAAAATCAAACATTGAAGCTAGTTCATCTTAAACTCATGCTGAGTTAGACTAAAAGGAAATAATCATTGAAGAAAACTACAAGATTGCGGAAAACATAAAAGAAGTTTAGACGTTAATGAATTTGATTTGGCAAATCTTGGTGCAAGCTAAGCTACTTAATGCAACTGAGAAAAAAGAGGAAAGGATTGACAATTTCTTTGGCTTCCATATTGTTTATGGCCGTACTCTTTAAACATGTTAAGAGTTTCGCACTATCATTCAAAAGATGATGAATGAGGGTAGCATTGAATTCTATGATGAAAAGTAAACCTTACATACTAAGTCTGCAAATGCTACACCATCTGTCAATGCACTAAAAGAAGAAGAGGGCAATCTCTCTTACGGGATTGGAAAAAATTTGATTTTGAACTATAATAACCCAAAAGTTAAGGTTAACCCCGTTCAGCCTCTACTAAAGATGATCATTCAACTTTCATCTCCCTTTCTATATAAAGATGATAAGGCAGTTTCTTAGAACTATGGAAGCAAAACCTTAATCATAAGATAATCTAGCCAGTAAGTAGCAAGTGTTGACCTTTTAGGGGTAAGTCGCTTAACTCGGAATGACTGATGTTATGCCCCAACAGCATTAAAAAATAACACTCAATAAGAAAATACCAATCTCATTTCTCAAGCACCAAAGTCTACAACTAAGAACTCAGATTCGATGGCTATTAAGGATACACTGAACGAGAAAAAAGCTATAAAATTCCTCAAATTCATTAAGCATAGTGAATACAGCATCGTAGATCAATTGCACAAGTAACTCGCCAAGAAATCTATTTTGTCACTGTTGTTAAATTTAGAAGCTCATAGGAATACCCTCTTTTAGGTGCTATTGAATAAGGCCTATGTCTCTCCTGACATCTTTATAGGTCAGTTAGATCACCTAGTGAATAATATCATCACCGATAATTACGTATCTTTTAGTGATGATGAAATCTTGCATGGAGGAAAAAGAAATTACAAGGCCCTCCATATCACCACATATTGTGAAGGCATCATGTTACCCAAGATGCTAATTGATGACAAGTCAACTTTAAATGTAATGCCCATGTCATTCTTGAACAAGCTCCCTATTGATGCATCTCATATCCAGAATAGTCTAACTA
>JBBYHO010032591.1:0-11290 GCA_038382025.1 Adansonia gregorii
CTCATCCCCGAAATGTTTGTTCCTTGTTTTTGAGTCAAAACCTTGAGTGGTATGATTAACGGACTGTTTCATTGTCCCAAACTACTCCAGGGCTGTGCAAATGAGTTTGTGATGCTCATGCCACTCTTTCCCTTTAGTCATGGACGTTCGAATGTCAATGACTCGAGTGTAGACCCGTAAAACATAAGGAAAACAAAAAAATATCCCCTACTTTAGTTTGTTCCTTGTTGGCAGCACAACTATTGCAAATTGAAAAATTACTTTAAAATCTGAAACGAATTTTCATGAATTTTCTGATATTTTTCTATCAAAGCATGTCAAATTATCTTTAAAACAATGTCTTGTTCATCCCCAGATCAGTCCGGATGAGAAAGTTATGATTTTTCAAATCTAAACTGTCTGAAACCTCTGGAATCCGGACATGTATTCTGGTTGGGCCATTCAGGCCCACTAGATGATTTTTCCAAATTTTTAAAACATTTTTCCTAAAAGGTTCATGAAATTCCCTTTTTGAAAAGGCATTATCTGCAATTTTCTAATACCAAATGATTCCAGAATGATTTTTCAAAGTTTGACACACCTTGTTCCTCATATGCTCTACTAGTAGCAAAATTAATCCGAACTTGAAAATTTATTCCCCTAGAAAGTGACCTTTTGGGGTAGTGGGAATATTTTTAGGATGAACCTTATTGAGTTACCTTTCTAACGGTGCTTTGTCCACCTTCTAAATCCTTCGAATCAATTTAGAATAAATTCAGGAACCAAGATAGCGCGATGCTGTCCCCTATTTTCAGTTTTGGTCAAAATCAAGTTGTTTTCTCGAATTTCATCTCGAGACATTCAAATGTCTCCGTATCACCCCGATCAGACTCAAGAACATACTTCAACATCCCACAAGCTCATATCAAGGTACTGACATATTTTTCACCTTTATCATACTCATTCATAGTAAATCTTTTTTGCCAAAAAATTGTCGAATGCTCACCAATTTTCTAAGTCATGAAGTTTTGTCATCCACGAGGATACTCCAACCCTGCCTTTCCGAGGGACACTCTAACCCTTTTTTTCAAAATTTTCAAAGTAAAAATCTTTCTTTTTCAAAATTATTTATCCTCTATAGGGATACTCTAACCCTATCTTTCTGAAAGGATACTCCAACCATGTTTTTCAATTGCAATTAAATTCTCCTTCCCGGATTTCCATGAACATGTCAAACAAATCTTATTTAATCAAGAAATCCAAATGCATCTTAAAAATGGTTGATTTGATTATTCCTAGATAATCGATGCCAATAGCGAGATAAATTCCCATAGTCCACCTATTTTCTTTATCATTGTATTGAATGATCCATGTTATGTTATATCATTTATTGTCTTACTAACATGATTTCTTTGTGATGATTATGTGCATTCATGTTTTCAAAACATTTCAAATAAAATTAAAGGTAATATTCGATGTGGGTATCTCTCCGGTGGCCAAAGTGGAACATGCCATTTTCAAAGTAAAATTTAAAAGTCATTTTCATTAAAAATCTCTATATTCCCCATCTCTCCGGGGCACATATGAGAGTAAATCTTTTTCATCAAAACCTGGATTATTTCTATAAGATTCATGCATTAGAAAAGGGTTATATCGAAATAACAACAAGTTAAGATCGAAAGAATCAAAACTAAGAAAGATATAGCTAGTAAGGTATCAATTTTGGGCATCGTGAAGAGGTTCGTACCTCATCGCGCGTAACCAACTTCCAAACCCAAATGGTGAATCTTTGCATTATGTAGACCGCGAGATTGATGTTTTGAGTTTTGTAACTCAGAACATAGGTTTTAATAGGGATCCAATCATGCCTAGCCCGAAATGATCGATCGTGACTCCAAACATTAACCATTTGACTAATAAGATGAGCGATTCATTTTATGGTCCCTTTCACTATACCACAAGTTGAGAATCTATACATTCTCGTTCTCATCACATCACCAAAGAAAAGTCTCGATCAAGAAGACATTTCCAAGTTAGGAAAATATTTTAAGTCATACCCACTCATAGATCCGTGAAGATCTACTCCGGGGTATGTTGCGATAGCTTGGCGACTCCACTAGGGACAGTATAGAGAGTTAGGCCAATAACTAGCCATGTGCCAATAACTAGCCATGTCTTTTTAAGTTCTCGATTTTTTTGATCTTCAGTCATTATTTAGCCATGCCCTTCATTTTGTCATCTAATCTTTTGCTTGACTTGATTTTAAGGATTGTCTTATTTTTTGAGTAATCATTAGTTCAATAAAAATGGTAATACAAAAGTAAATAAAAAGGTTTGCTCATTTTCCGATCACACATTGTGCACTTGCATGTGCATTAGTGTCCCGCCAAACTCCATGGCATGGTTATAACCGAATCATTAGGAGAAAGTGAGCTATTCACCTTCGTGAGTAACCCCCCCATAGGCATGGCAATAACTTCCTAGATATAAATTACCTATGTCTCTCGTGAGTAACCCTCCATATTTGCATAGGGAAATACATATAACGGATCGAACTCGTTCCGCTAAACTTATGATGCATTTAGGATGGGGCTCCCTCAACTGTCTTTACTGGACAGAGGAGCAATTCGAATGCCTGTTTAGGCATCAACTTAAACCTCATATAGTGAGCCCTATGAGCTAAACCATCTCAAACCATACCGAAACACTGCTAGAATACCTAAAGAATAGGGTCACTCGGGGAAACATTCCTAACCTTTATTCGTAATTGCCATAATTATGTAGGTGACAAGGAGTATATAATTGTCACTCGCATTTGTATTTTTATCATTTATCGAGACATGCCATTATCTGCCTGAATGATGGCTAACCTTTGTATAAAAAAGTGACGGTGAACAAAAACCATCGTTCATAATGTCTTATACTGTAAACCATTATGCTTTCTGAGTCATGGCTTAACGTGCCTCCGCACTAGTGGTGATGAATGAATATTGCTACTGGTCATTTTTTAACAAAATAAAATAGAGCATCACCTTACAAAAGGTAGATTACACCTTGGCACATTGAAATGCTGCCTGTCTCTTGTCTCGACACCTTGGCTGAGACGTGTTTTTTTCTTCTCTACTAATGTTCTTAAATTTTTATTACATTTGTCTCCTATATGTTTCACTAACTCATTTTCTCTTTGTTTGTGTTTTGGTGCATGCATCATTTCATCATAACCATCATGACAATCATCATTTTGGGATAATTATTTTGGTTCGATGTTCAATAGGGGCATCATTTATGGAGCAACAGCTTATCTCCACTATCGAGTCCTTTTAAAAGTCATAACATGGTCAGAAGCTCGCCAACGTAAGGACAGGGACATCTTAAAGTCTGACGACATCTTAAAAATACATGAAGAGGTCAAGATCAGCTTTAGTCAGAATGATTTTCGCCAACTGAAGCACATTTGGGGTAATTGGGATAGCAACATGAAAGAAACCTTCGCTATAAAGCACAAGGATATAGCTCTCTTACTTCAAGTTCAGTTGGATGATGGCTTTTTGCGAATAGCGGCACAGTTTTGGAATCCAGCCTATCAATGTTTCACCTTTAACCAATAAGATTTAGTCCCTATCATTGATGAGTACACGCCCTGCTCAATATAGAAAAGGCCAAGTTAGACCGAATTTACTGCAAGCCTCTAACGCCTCTTCCGTTCATGAAAAGGTTGAGGCAAATTCTTGGAGTCACAGAAGCATGGGTTGATAGTCATGTCAAAGTAAAAGGGAGTAGCGAATGCATCTCTTGGGCTAGCTTGAAAGAGGTAATCATGAATCTTTCTGATCAAAAGAAAGCTTAAGATGTTTATGCTTTGGCAATCTACGGGCTCGTTATATTCCTAAAGACTTTGAGTTATGTAAAGGCGGCAGTCACAGATTTCTTTTCTCGCTTATGTTGCAACATTAACCTTGCTTCCACCATCATCGCCAAAACCATTCGTGCCCTCGGCTTTTGCAAAAGGATAAGAATATGAATGTTTATCGGGTGCACCTCATTGCTCCAAATATGGCTCCTAAGTCATCTTTGTGTTAGGAAAGGAAGAGTCAGGCAAAATTTCTTCTTTAAGATTAGTCCTCTTTCCATAGCATTAGAGGAAGAATGCCATCAAGATAAGATAGAAAAGCATTAGGTCAAGGAATTACGAAATTTCGAGGAAGAAATCACGTGGAGAGCCCTATGGGTGTTCCCTTAGTCAATTGTGTACAGATGTGGAGACTACACTTGTGTGCCACTCTTGGGATTATGGGGGAATACTAGTTATGCTCTTTTATTGGTATTGCGTCAGTTCCAATGCCAGCAATTCATCTCGTTCTTTAAAGACTTGGGACATTGGGATTTCGAATATGGAGAGCCCAATTATAAAGTAAAAGTTCAGTCATCTTTCCAAGCTTGGAAAAAGGTCCATTGGATGGAAAGATATTAGAGAGGAAGCCTCACCATGCTTGGATATGAAGAATAGAGGATCCACCATATCAACGATCCATTACCACTACCCAACTCTGAGACACTGTAAATCCTAATAGAGGAAGCACCTTCTAAGATCGAGCCACTTAAGAGGGAGTTCGAGCGAGAAAAGGCATCCTTTGCAATAGAAATCTCTCAACTTAAGGAGTGGTGAAATGGATCGAGTCATTAAAGAAAGGGATCACTTCAAAGATGACCTTAAGAGCCTAACCAAGGATTATGTGACACTTAGAAAAGCTAACAAGTCTTCATAAATTGGCAAGACACTAGTCGAATAGGAAGCAAAAGTCACCACTCTCAATCGCGAGCTAAACCAACAAAGAAAAGCTCATAAGGTCATGTGCTCTTGCTTCCATCTACCAATGAAAGAATCAAAGAGTCGAGGCCCAAATATGAGATGCGAGAGCCATTGGGGTTGAAGATAAAGCCTTCATTCACAGAATCCAAGAGTTAGAATAGTCTCTTCAGGATCATTAAGGTCATACCAATGAACTAACAAAGACTTTCGAGTAACATGACCTAGATTGGCAAGCGACAATTGAGCAAGCACGTCTAAACTACCAAGAACAACATCAGCACCTCACTCAACAAGTTCAGATGGATAAGCGAGAGACAGCGACATGATTGAAGTAGCTCGGTGCATAAGGCAAGACATTGCACTTGTTGGAGATCGTGAGCAATAACTTTTGGGTTTTCTTGATTGTGTGATTACACAATATAATCATGTCAGATACTTTTAGATGTAATCATGCCATAAGAGAAAAACCCCTTTTGTGACTCTATGAATGATGTTATTGATGAAGCTGTTCCAAGAATTAATTGTCTTCAATGCATATGCACATTTAATTTCCCTATTTTTTTTCTTTCTTCTTCTTTCATTATACTTGCATCAATCATTCATTATCTTAACTCATCATCGCATCATAAATGCTTATCAATAAATGCATTTTTTTTAAAAGAAGCTAATATGGGAATTAGGCCATAAAAGTGCAAGGGATTTCGAGATCAATCGGGAACATGGAACCTTACATCATGCACTGTTACAACATACGACATCGTAAGCAAATCATGGAGAGTGATCATAAAGCTCGTATTGAACGACTTGAGCTAATGGTTAAGAAATCACAAGACAGATGCTCTGTTAGAAAAATGAAATGCAAACTCAGATGGCGAGACTTTTGGAACTAATGATAGCTTCTATGAGAGAAAAAGGGCAAGCTAGCACTGCTGAAATAAGGAATGATCCTTCCAACGTTGAAAGTCCCCCTGCTAATAATCCAGAACCTGCCCAAGGGGAAACTAGAAAAGAACAATGGCCTACTCCTACACCTACTACTCAGGCTCCACCGATCATCTACCATAATCCTATTGCAGTAGGTTAATTCATTCTCGATACTCAAAGGGTGAATGCGAGAGTCTCATCAGCAGATCTGATAACCTTTGACCATAAGGAACCAGAGAAGACAGAAGGTCAAAAGTCTACCATGACTGCAACAAAAGTGAATAAATTCTAGTTACTGGAAAAACACCTCTAACCCATCAACGGGAGTGACAAGTTTAGAGCTCTTGATGCACATTCGCTATCTTTAGTGTCCAACCTTGTCATTCCCTTAAAGTTCAAGGTCTTAGAGTTTGAGAAGTTCAATGGAACCACCGACCCTTCTGCCCATGTCTGAATGTACCTATGAAAGATGGCTGGATATGAGAAAGATGAAAAGCTCCTCATCCATTGCTTCCAACATAGCCTCATTAAGGCAGGAGCTCGGTGGTATATTGATCTAGACAACGTGAAGATCCAATCATGGGCTGATTTGTCTAAGGCCTTTTTAAATCAATACCAGCACGTGTCAGATTGGGCGTTGGATCGACTTTCTTTGATGAATTTTGAGAAAAAATCCACTAAAAGCTTTAGGCAATATGCCCAAAAGTGGAGAAAGGAAGCAGCTCTAGTCCAGCCTCTCTTTTAAAAAAAGAGAAGACAGTCACTTTCATCTACACCTTACGTGTTCCTTATTATAAGAAGCTCGTAGGAAATGCCACCAAGAAATTTGCTGGCCTAGTCTTTTTTGGAGAAATGATTGACGCGACCATTAAGAGTGGTAGAATGTCAGTCGGGGAAACGTCTGGATCAAGCAATAAGCTTATGGCTAGTAAAAAGAAGGAAGGAGAGGCTAATGCTATAAGTTATACTAGCTCATCTCAGCTGCAATAACGTCAAACACCCAACCCTCACTACCCAAGCACGCTGTATTCTCGCCCTATCACCATACCCCCTCAGCCAATTAATGCCATAACCTACAACCCATCATTTGCAATCCCGTTCAACCCACCACAAAGCTATCCTCCACAAGTTCACCAAAATACCAATCGAGTAACCAATAATGCACTTGGCAATCGAGGTGCAAATCAACAAAGACAAAATTTTGATCCCATCCCTATGATCTATAAAGAGCTCTACCAAACCTTGCTTTAAAATCATTTAGTGGCCCTAGTCTATGTCCCAGAAAAGATTCTGCCATACCCACCATGGTATAACCCTAATGCCCACTATGAATACCATGCTAGGGTAGCGGGGCACGACATTGAGAATTGCATATCTTTCAAACGAAATGTGCAAAATCTAATTAACTCAAAAGTCCTGCAGTTTGGGATGAACCAAGGACCGAATGTTGCTGCCAACCCTTTACCAAACCATACTGAGCCAACTATAAACATGATCGACATTAAAAATAAACATGAGGTAAGGGAAAGCATAAAAGATGTAAGGATGCCAATGTTTTTGGTCTGGCAAGCATTGATTCAGGTCGGGTTGCTCAATGTAACTAAAAAATTAGAAGATAATCCTGACAACTTCTGTGACTTCCACACAATTGTAGGTCATACCCTACAAACATGCAATGAGTTTAGGCCCATGGATTAAAGAATGATGAATGAAGGCCAGATCGAATTCTATCATGAGATCACACCTGCTGTTGAATCTATCAACATGATAAGAGAGGAAACCATGAAGCCACCTTTGGGAGAAATCTACCGCTTATTCTTTATGGCAAGCCAAGTTCTGAGGTCAGTTCTTCGATTTCTACACCAAAGTTAGTGATGGAAGTGCCTAAACCATTCTTGTACAAAAGCAACAAAACTATCCTATAGAAATACGAGAATCAAGTAGTGATGATCGGAGAACTAACTCCCTCCACTACTGCGATGGAACTATCAGGAGTTAGTCACCTAACCCATAGCGATAGGTGTTATGCTCCCTAACTTAAGAAAACAAAAGGTCGATGCATCTCCAAGCACCAGTAATGCTCAGGCCCAAGCAAAAAATTTTGGGCCTAAAAAAGTAAATGAAGTAGTGAACAAAAGAGAAGTCATGGAGTTCCTTAAATTCATCAAGCACAGTGAATACTGAATTGTGGATCAATTAAGTAAACAACTTGCCAAAATTTTTGTGCTATCTCTGCTTCTTAATTCAGAGGTTTATCGAAATGCATTACTAAAGGTGCTAAATGAAGCATATGTGCCTCTGAATGTATTTATAGATAAGTTGGATCAGCTTGTGAACAACATCATGGCCGATAATTACATCACCTTTATGGATGATGAGATCCCACCCGGAGGCAGGGGCAGTTATAAGGCTCTGCATATCACTACCCATTATAAGGGACACATTTTGCCTAAAGTACTTATAGACAATGGGTCAGCCCTTAATTTTATGCCTATGACTACACTAAGCAAACTCCCTATCAATCAGTCTAATATCAAAAGTAGCCACACCATAGTTCAAGCTTTTGATAGGACATGTCGCGGAGTAATTGGAAATATCATAATCTAGCTCCAAATAGGCCTATGTACTTATGAAGTGGATTTTCAAGTTATGGCTATTAATCCTTCTTACAACTGCCTATTAGGAAGGCCATGGATACACTTCACCGAAGCTGTCCCATCCTTTCTCCATCAGAAGCTTAAATTTCTGATAGATGACAAAGTAGTCACCATTAGAGCTGAAGAAAAAATGATCGCCACTGCTTTCACTTAGGATATCTACATAGAGCCTAATGAAGATACACTAGATTCATTATTCCAATCCTTCAAGTTCATCAATGCGACATTTATGGGAGAAGGATTGCTAATAGTCAAACCCTATTTATCTAAGAGTACCCACTCGAGTTTAAAAATAACTGTTGGTAAAGGTTCTTGTGCCAAAAAAGGGCTCGACAAGAATTTGCAAAGGATGGCCATAGCTCTACAGGTCACCACTTAAGCCAACAAAAGTGGTTTAGGATTTCAAGCCAATGAGCACTCAAGAAAGCAACGAAAAAAGAGGACCTGCAACTAAGAGATGACACAATCATTAGGTCAAGAGGGGGAGTCGAAGTCAAAAATGTTTCCATCTCTCCATGAGATGTTTCATTCGGAAGGATGAATTGATCCAAGTCAATCAGAAGAACAAAAAGCCAAAGAGGTCGTGGTCATCCTAAATAGGACACTTGATAGCCTCTATCTCCAAGACATCGAGACATTTATTTGGAGTCACCACCAATCTATTTTGGCCAGGTGAGATTGGTCACCCGTCAGAATTAATTCTCCAAGGGTCACGAAACCCTAAAGATAAATTCTATGGTCTACAAAGTACGAGGGATCATTTTTAAAGGTTCAAGAGTCAGTTACAGCCACAAGTAAAGGTCGACCATCTCGTGGTGCCCAAAATTGGTACCTTATTGATCATGGTTAATTTGAACTTTAATTTTTATCTAGCTTCAATACGTGGTATTTAATCACAATTCCCATATTATTAAAATAAGATTTTATTATTCCATGAGAAAAAATTAGGGTTTTGCATTTTAAAAATCAAAACGTCACCTCCACCAATAAACTAATAGGATACAGAAGTTTTTATTATTCCCTTTTATACCCAAAAAACCAAAGGGACGTAAAAGGTTCTAAAAATCCAAAGTATCTTTCACATCCTACTAGAGTACCTGACAGAATGTGAAAGGTTTTTATTTGTATAAAATTCTCGATTTTCATTTTGAAAGGGTATCTTGTCATTAGAAAAATCCATAAAACCCCTATCATATATAGGTAGGAGGAGTTTCACACATCACTTTAACTTTCGAGACATTGCCTTTATTTTATAGAGACATACAAATTTTATTTAAAACAAAAATAAAAGACCTATGACTCAGTCTACACACTAAAGCACTAATTCGAATCTAAAGACTAAAAAGATAAAAGAAAAATGAACCTATCCTTAAAGTATACCTTCGGCATAGAAACACTTAGTGGTTACTTAAGACTAGGTTTTAAGAACAGTTAAAATGTCCCTAAGGCTTACCATCGACACTAAGGCATCCAATAACTACTTAAAATTTGGTTCTAAGGAAGCTTAAAATATTCTTAAGGCTTACCATCGACATTAAGGCACCCGGTAACTACTTAGGATTAGGTTCTAAGGAAAATTAAAATATTTCTAAGACTTACTATCGACACTAAGGCACCTAGTAAGAAAAATTATGAAAATGCTCCTTGAGTATACCTTCACCATGAAAGTATCTCGGTACACTTAATGGACTCAAAAATGACCTTAAAAGGCTAAACAAACCTTAAACATTCACCTTTGGCATAAAAGCATCCTGATAATAAAAATTACCAAAATGCCCCTATGTAAACCTTCACATGAAAGTATCCTGGTAACCCTAATAGGCCTTAAAATGAACTTGGAAAACTAATCCAATCCTAAATATTCATCTTTGGCATAAAATCATCCTAATAAAAAATTACCAAAATGCACCTAAGGTATACCTTCGACTTGAAAGTATCCCGATAACGCTAATGGACCTTAAAATGACCTAAAATGATGAAAAATAGATGAATTTAGTCTAAATGGAAATGCAACAAATTTAAGTTTGACTTAAAATACAAAATTTACAATCAAGCCCCAAATTTTTGAAAATTAAATTTCACATCCTTCGAAAGACTGAACAAATATGAAAAGTTTTGAAAATTTCTATATCCCTACGGAAGGCCATAGAAATAATAGAAATCATTAAAACTGGTGAAATGTATATTTTGCCCTCTAAATATGAAAATTTACTATTTAGTCCCTACACTTTTAAAAATTTTTATTTTAATCCCTACATGGTAAAATACCCTAAAAATCATAAAATGACATGAAATTATACATGGAAAATACAACAAATATATCAACAAGAATTTGGCCAAACACTTTGGCCTTAAAATCAAATTTTTTCTATATTTTGCAAAAAAAACCCTAGAGCTTTGTAAAATTACATTTTCACTCCTATATGATAAAATATCACAAAACATTATAAGAAATCATCAAATTAGCAAAGAATCACCAAAAATAAAAACCATGGCAAGAATGTATATGAAAATTTAGTCAAACAATTTTAGCCATAAAGCATAATTTTTCATATTTTACAATTTAGTCCCTAAACTTCTTGAAATTGCAAAATGACCCCTAAAATATTGAAAATACCTAAAACATGCTTACAAAGTCATGAATTAGAAATCTCATTGCTTAAAAAACTATCGGCCAAGCCAAAAATATCACATAAAAACTTTTTCAACTTTTACAATTTAGTCCCTAAGTTTACAAATATTACAAAATAACTTAAAAACCTAAAATCAAAGTTAAAATAAATACCAAATCACCATAATCAAGCCTAATCAGGTTCCTCCAAGGCATAGAAAGCATCAAGACGAAATTTTTTTAACATTAAATTTCATAAATAATATCATAAATTTATAAACAAAATTTTTAAGCTTAAAAATACAAAAA
>JBBYHO010032642.1:0-11285 GCA_038382025.1 Adansonia gregorii
TTATGCTATGAATTTATCCTTAAATGATCTTAGGTATATATTTTATAAGTTATTAAATCATGTTTGTAATTATTTATAGCATACATATATTATGTAATTATAAAGATCTAAATCATTTGCTTGAGGTTGGCTATAACATCTCAAGTTAATTAATTTAGATAAAATAACTACATACAAAAAATGTAATTTAACATGTAATTATTTATGATAAACTTACAATATGTTAGGCATAATTTAATATTATATTTCACTGTAATTATTTATGATATGAAACAAATATTTTCGAATATGTTTAGAATGCATTATTAAAGTTCTAAATCATTGGTCTAAAAATAGCCATAGTATCTTAAGTTGATTAATTTAAATAGAAATTAGTAGTTATCTAAAATAAAGTTTTCCTTAAATATCTATATAAGCGAAATTACGTTAATACAAAAATTATTGTGACATATAATAAATTTTATGCGTACTTGTTGGATGTTACTATTAATGTTTTATATCAACTTAAAAGTAGTCAAACATCTAGCTAATTAGTTTAGATTAAATAATTAGATATTTAAAATGAATCTCTTTTCTTTAAATAACTATATAGGAAAAATGACTTCAATAAACAATTATACCATAAAATTAGTTATTTGGCCTTCTAGGAAGATAAATTAGTTTTGTAAAATGATTAAAGTAGAAACTAATATAGCATCAAAGTAAAATTTTGTAAAATTTTAATATCAATATGCACTATCATGCTATGAATTTATCCTTCAATGATTTTGGGTATATATTTTATTTAAATTATGTATATAATTATTTATGGTGTACATATATTATGTAATTATAGAAATCTAAATCAGTTGCTTAAGGTTAGATATAGCATTATAAGTTGATTAATTTAGATAAAATAACTACATACGAAAAATGTAATTAATAGGTTATTATTTGTAATATACTTACAACATTTTAGGCGTAAAGAGTTTGTTACAGTTATTCATGATATGCAATAAAGATTTTCGCATATGTTTAAGATGTCTTTACTAAAATTCTAAATCATTAGTTTAAAAATAGCCATAGTATCTTAAGTTAATTGATTTAAATAGAAATTAATTGTTATCTAAAAAATAAAGTTTTTCCTTAAATATCTATATAAGTAAAATGATATTGATACAAAATTATTATGACATACAATAAATTTTATGCGTATTTGTTAGATGTTATTACTGATGTTTTTTATGATCAACTTAAGAGTTGCCAAACATCCCACTGATTGATTTAGATTAAATAATTAGATATTTAAAATGAAGTTATTTTCTTTAAATAACTATATAAGAAAAATGATTTCAATAAACAATTACACCATGAAATTAGTTATTTGGCCCCCTAGGAAGGTAAATGGAAATATAAACTAATATAGCATCAAAGTAAAATTTTCTAAAATTTTAATATCAATATGCATTACCATGCTATGAAATTTATCCTTCAATGATCTTAGGTATATATTTTATTTAAATTGTGTATGCAATTATTTATGGTATACAAAATTATGGAAATCTAAATCAATTACTTAAGGTTAGCTATAGCATCTCAAGTTGATTAATTTAGATAACATACGAAAAATGTAACTAATATGTAATCATTTGTGATATACTTACAATATGTTAGGCGTAATTTAACATTATATTTCGCTACAATTATTCATGATATGCAATAAAGAATTTCGCATATGTTTAAGATGTCTTTATTAAAGCTCTAAATCATTAGTTTAAAAATAGCGATAGTATCTTAAGTTAATTAATTTAAATAAAAATTGATAATTATCTAAAAAAATAAAGTTTTTTCTTAAATATCCATATAAGTAAAGTGATATTGATACAAAATTTATTGTGAGATACAATAAATTTTATGCACACTTGTTGAATGTTATTACTAATGTTTTATATCATCAACTTAAGAGTTGTGAAACATCTCATTGATTGATTTAAACTAAATAATTATATATTTAAAATAAAGTTCTTTTCTTTAAATAACTATATAAGAAAAATGACTTCAATGAACAATTACACCATGAAATTAGTTATTTAGCCTCCTAGGAAGATAAATTAATTTTATAAAATGATTAAAGTAGAAACTAATATAGCATCAAAGTTAAATTTTGTAAAATTTTAATATCAATATGCACAATCATGCTATGAAATTTTTCCTTCAATGATCTTAGGTATATATTTTTTTTAAATTATGCATGCAATTATTTATAGTTACATATATTATGTAAGTATGGAAATCTAAATCAGTTGCTAAAGGTTAGCTATAGCATCTTAAGTTGATTAATTTAGATAAAATTTGTGATATACTTAAAATATGTTAGGCATAATTTAACATTATATTTTGCTACAATTATTTGTGAGATGCAATAAAGATTTTTGCATATGTTTAAGATGTCTTTATTAAAGTTCTAAATTATTAATTTAAAAATAGCTATAGTATCTTAAGTTAATTGATTTAAATAGACATTGATAGTTATCTGGAAAAATAAAGTTTCTCCTTAAATACTATATAAGTAAAATGATATTGATACAAAATTATTGTGACATACAATAAATTTTATGCGCATTTGTTGGATGTTATTACTAATATTTTATATCATTAACTTAAGAGTCACCAAAAATCTAGCTGATTGATTTAGATTAAATAATACTTATTTAAAATGAAGTTTTTTTTCTATAAATAACTATATAAGAAAAATACATCAATAAATAGTTACACCGTGAAATTGATTATTTGGCCCCATAGGAAGGTAATTAATTTTGTAAAATTGTTAAAGTACAAAATAATATAACATCAAAGTACAGTTTTCCTACACTTATTTGGTATTAATTATTTAATTTTAGCATTGTTTTGTTCTTAAAGTTGTGTAAATTTATATGCATAATGCACCTTTAACCATAAAAAGGTTTGAATTTACACTTGAATATATAATGATTTATTTGGCTAAAGTATAATTTCCTTATATGATGTTGGTTTTGGATTTTTTAGCAATTTCTACTGCTATGATTAATGAGCCTAATAGAATTCCAATGCTAATTGGTGATGAATTTTTTATTGGATTTGAATTTACATTTAAATATATAGTGATTTATTTAATATATGATTTTGTTTTTGAATTTTTTAATTGCTAGAGTTTCAATGCTAATTGTAATAAAATTTTTTGCGGAATAAGTAAATTAGGTTATGTTTTAGTGTAAGGACCTTGACTTGGTGCTTGATCAAACAAATTGTCCTCAACAAACTAAGTACACAAAAAAGAAATTGATTTGTATGTACAATGGGAAAAATCTAAAGTTTAAGCGTGATGGACATTAAATCCTATACAAATAATTCATTTAGAGTTTCATTCCAATTGTGACATTGTCAAGGTTACTTGAAAGCCGCTAAATATCATTTTGTTAAATTTGATAAGATTTTGATTACCACCCTAATAAGGAAGCTTTCAAAAATAAAGTGTAATAGTTTTAAAAGTTATGTTAACACATTAAGGGATTTGAGAGGCAACAAGCTCAATTTAAGTCTTTGAAATCAAGTTACCTTTCAAGTAATTGCTTATCATTTTCATAATGAACTCTTTTCCTAATAAGTATAGACTATTCAAAATGCACATAAAGAAAAACTTTATAATGAACTTTTAACCATGTATGTTCAAGAGGAAAAGTGATTAAAAAACTAGAAATTAGATATAGTTTGATTAGTGACTTAAGGTAAGAAGGTGATAAGTAAGGCAAAGAAGTTCTAAAAGTAAAGAACTTTGATATAAAGTTAAGGTAAACTCATTTCTTATGCACATAATGGATCTATTTTGTTGATGTTCCTCATAAAACATGGTGGTTAGAATCAGGGATCAATGAATATTATCTCTAGTACTTTGTAATTTTTCATAAAACCAAAAAATTTGCAAGAATGTGGGATAAACATCTTCCCTAGAAATTGATAAGGACTTTCAATATCATTTTTAAATCAATATCTATTTTAAATTTTGAAGAATTTTTATCTTCCATTAAGAAATACAGTTTCATTCTTAAATTAAGTAAAATAAGTTTGGTATATAATTTTTAAAATTCTATTGTTAAAATTTCAAAGAAAATATTTCCATTGTTTTTGTTGCTGTTAACTTGGTTCTTAATTTTGAGAGCAATTTAATAATTGTACATATGATAGCTATAGTAAAAGATTTCTTATAAATGAATTCTTCTTTATGTTGTGATATAAAGATTGTGCTATATTTTTATAAAAAAATTTAAGAGATTGATAAATGATGGACTTTTTCAAACTGTTGAAACTAATGAGTTTAAAATATATGTGAATTGCATTAAGGAAAAGGCAAACTAACAAGTCAATAAAAAAAGCTAAGTAAACCATTATGATTTTTAGTGAACATATACCTTCCTTTACGTTTATGAAACGTTGCATTAAAACTGCTATTTATGTCTTAAATAAAGTTCCAACTAAATCAACTTGTAAAACTTTTTGGAATTATAAAATAGTTGAAATATAGTTTAAAACATTTACAAACGTAGGATTGTCTAGTTAAATGAAGGTTTATAATCAAAACATAAATAATTTGGATCTAAGAATAGTTAACTGTTATTTTCTATTTACTTAACCTAAAAGAGGTATAGGTTTTATTATTCCTCGCATTCATCTAGAATTTTTAAAGCTAGAATGCTAAGCTTCTTATGGATCATGACTCTAGTGAGAGTGATCAGGTTGATATTGAAGAAGAAATTAAATTAGATTAATCTCTTGTATAGGATTTGCTTGTTTTATAAACATACTCATAACATTAATTGGAGAATAATAAAATCAAGAACAACCTTTATAAAAGAGCAAAGATCTCATTGGCAATGCTATTAAAGGTGTACAAAAGATGCAAAAGACAATAAAATTAAAAAGATCCAATAGGAGAAAAGCCAACTGTTTTTATGAATTGGTTGTGTGCCTACAAGTGTCTAATTTTGATGTTAGACCTAAACATGATCTCATTTTAATAATCCATGATTAGTAAGAGTTTTAAAGTCTGGCATAAAGTTATGATAGAAGAAAAGGAAACAATTGCCAATGATCTAGTCTAGGAACTCATTGAATTACTATAAGGTAATGTTAAATGATATAAACTTAGACTCGTACCTGAAGTTCTCAATCAAAAAGGAAGGTCTTGATTACCATGAACCTTTTCTCCAATTTCTAAGAAGGATTTATTTATAATTATCATAGCTCTTGAAGCCCATTTTGATTGAGAGTTATATTAATGGAGATGAAAACAACTTTCTTAAATAGGGATCTTGAGAAGAGGTATACAACTTGAAGGTTTCTTTAAGAGTAGTAATTTTTTGAAATGGCAAATCAATTTTATTAAATAAAAAAACCTTATAGAAACATGTGGAATCATAATAACAATAACATCTAAAATCATTAGTACGAAAACCAATTTCAAACAATCCATAAACTAGTAAAAATAAAGTCCAAATTAATATTTCATTGTAGAGAAACCTAAAAACAAAATCAAACCAATTGAAAGATATGCAAAAAAAAAAAAACAACTGGAATCCCTCAAAAAATGTTTACTACCTAAAGAAATAACTAGCTACAATAGTAAAAACCAATAACCCTTTACAAAACGATAGTGGAAAAGACTAAGAATGTCTTAAAAACCAAAAAACTAGAATGATCGAATCTTAATAAATGGAGCAGCAGCATAGCTATTGGTATATGTCTTAGAGCCAATTGGATTGGATGAGGTAAATAGTAGTTAATAGTGCAAACCAATCACTTATGTTTATGATTCAAGATTTTCCTTCATGTAAGTGACATGATTGATAGTCACGCAGATACTAATTGGATGAAACTAGTGAAACACTATGGCATTGCAAAATTAGTAATGAGTTACAATGATGAGATCCTTATGCATTAAATCCTTGTTTCTAAAAACATTCCTAGTCAACATATTGTTAACAGAGGGCATTGACAAAGCATATGGGTGCTTGTTTTACAAAAACAAGTTTATTAAACATGGCCCATATGAGAACTCCATTTGTTATTAGTCACTTGAGTGTTTATGGAATATATTTTCATGTGTCAATTATGTATATTGTAGATAGCTTATTTTCTCTGGGCTAATTTATAGTAATCTAGAGCTTGGACGTAAGAGGAGGCGATGATCACTGAGCGAATTTTGAAGACATCAAGAAGGCCTAGGGATCATATCGAAGGTAAATACAAAGATGTGGCATCAAATGACATAGTCCAAGGTATTTGGGGACAAAAAAATGAGAAAATTCATAATTTTACTTAAATGTATCGATACATGGTTGCATCGACATGTATCGATACAATGCTCTAATGCACCAAAAATTTAAAATATCCCCATTTGTATCGATACAACATGTAGATGTATCAATAAATAAGCCTTTTTATGAATACAAGACCTCATGTATCAATACTAGGCCATACCAGGACTAAAACATGCATTCTGTAAAGAAATGTATCGATACATGTCAACATGTATTGATATAGTGGTTCATAGTATCGATACAATGGTTCATAGTATCAATACAAGGATCATTGTATCGATACAATGTTCATTGTATCGATATAGACAAGGTTTTTAGACCAAACGTGTCGATACATGCATGCCATTTTCACGGTCTGGGCATTTTGAACTCATCCAGCATTGATCCAAAACTCAATTTTAACTCATTTATTTGCATCAGGAAAGATTAAAACGCATATCATATTACAAATTTAGACTTTTGAATTAATCAAAACATTTTTTTAAGTATAAATTGGATCAAAAGGGTTAATGTCATTTGATCAACCTACTCTGCCTTAGTTGTTGGCCAATGTCACCATCAGCCACCCTAGTTGTTGGAAAATCATTTTAGCATTAAATTAGCCATCCTATGCCCATCACATTGGTAGCAAGCTGCCTCCCACAGCCACTCTATAGCCACCATGCTGACATCACCTTATCCCTTTTGAGAAATGGCCAAAAACACCTCCAATTTGGCTCTAAAAGGTTGGTATAAATAGACCACTTCTATCTTAGTAGAAAATGATTAGATTCTAGTTTGTTTCGGCTTCCAAAAACACATTCACACATCAAAAAAAAAAAAGTCCCGTAGCTCTTCACCCATCAGCCAAAAACAGCCCCAAAACAGTCACTCTCAACCTTTACACATTCTAAAATTCACCCTCATCCATACTAGAACCAAAACCTTATTGTTTCTCTCTTTTTCTTGCTTATTTACAACAAGGAAAAAAAAGGAAATTCAAGCCATCTCTGCTACTCCAACTATTTGGCCAAAGTTGAAGTTTTATTGGTATAACTTCCTACTCTATCACTCATATTTTCTGTATTTCAGCACCTTCATCATTTTGGTGAGACTCCATGTTTCCATCACCGTCTTAGGATTATCATACATTATTATGGCTTTTGGTTACGGTAGTTTAAGATTTGGATGCCTTAATGCCACTTTTATATGAAAATGCCTCATTTCATCCTCATTAGTTTGATATCATTGCTCATACATTTTGTGCCATGTTCATGCATCTTGTTATCCTTAATCCATGTATGAATCATTAGCCTAACACATTTCAAGCAGATTTGCACATTAACCGGCATGAGTCATTATCATTTTCAACATTCATAATATTTTCTTGTCAAAGTGCAAACACTTTCTTTGTCTAGACCATTAGTAAAATTAGTATCCCCATTCGTGTTATGTGTCATCCCCTTGTATGTTTGTTGTCTCTTCCTTGTCTAAATGCATGTTTGATGGCTTTCAAAAATTGATTTTCAAAAACCCCCTAAGCCAAGCATGTTGACCTCAACCAATGAGGATTAGCATGGACTTAGCATTTTCCTTAAAGTTAGCAAAATATCTTAGGGAAAATAAAGTTTTTCCAGTTCTAGAATCTCTGTTAAACAAGCTTAAATCTTCTAATTTTGAAACAAGAATGGCCTTATGACTATTCCCTAAAAGTTTGTGCCTTGTTTAAGTTAAAACCTTGAGTAGTATGATCAATGGGTTATTTCATCATCCCAAATAACTCTAAGGTTATGCAAATGAGTTCGTGATGCCCATGCCACTCTTTCCCTTAAGTGATAGATGTTTGAACATCAACTGCTCGAGTTTGGACCTGTAGACATAAAAAAATAAGAGATACTTCTTATTTTGCCTTGTCCCTTACTGGTAGCACAGCTGTTGCAAATTGAAAAATCATTTTAAAATCCAAAATAATTTTTCATGGATTTTTTTATTTTTTTTATCAAATCATGTTGAATTATTTTTATAACGATGTCTTATTCACCCCTGGATCATTCTAGATGAGAGAGTTATGATTTTTCAACTCTAAACTGTCTAAAAACTCTGGAATCCAAACATATCTTCTAGTTTAGGCTGTTCAGGCCCACTCAATGATTTTTCCAAATTTTTTGAACATTTTTTCTAAAAGTTTCATGAATATTGTTTGCAATTTTTTGAAACCAAATGAGTCCGGGGTGATTTTTCAAATTTTGACACACCTTGTCCTTCATATGCTCTACTAGCAGCACTATCAATCCAAACTTGAAAATTTATTCCCCTAGAAAGTGATTTTTTGGCATAATGGAAATATTTTTAGGATGACCTTCATCGAGTCACATTTCCAACGGTGTCTTGGCCACCTTCCAAATCCTTCGAATCAATTTAGAATAAATTCGAGAAGCAAGATAGCGTGATGCTGTCCCTTATTTTTGGTTTTGATCAAAAACGAGCTGTTTGCCCGAAGTTCATCTCGAGACATCTAAATGTCTCCATGCCAGCCCAATTAGACTCGAGAATATGCTTTGACCTCCTATAGGCTTGTTTCAAGGCACAAATACATCTTACATCTTTACCATCCTCATTCACAATAATTTCTTTTGTCAAAAGTTGTCTAAATGCTCACATATTTCCTAAATCATAAAGTTTTGTCAACTTAAATTTTTCCAACTCGGCTTCTTTAAAGAGTGTCAAACGTATCACTTTTAGCGATACTCCAACCCTAATTTTTAAAATTATAAAGATTAAAAAAAACCTTCTTTTGTCAAAATGATTTGTCATCCGCGGCGATACTCCAACCCTGACCTTCTGAGGGGATACTCCAACCCTACTTTTTAAAATTTTCAAAATTAAAAGAAACCTCTTTTCGTCAAAATTATTTATTATCCACGGGGATACTCCAACCCCACCTTTCAGATACAATTAATTTTTTTCTTCTTTTCCCGGACCTCTATGAATATGTCAAGAAAAAACATTTTTAATCAAGTGGCCCAAATGCATCTAAAAAATTGTCGATTCAGTTATTTTCAAACAATCGATGCTAATTACGAGATAAATTCCAATAGTCCACCCATTTTCTTTATCATTGCAGTGAATGATCCATGTTATGTTATTTCATTTATTGTCTTACTAACATGATTTCTTTGTGATGATTATTTGCATTCATGTTTTCAAAATATTATCAAATAAAATTAAAAGTAATGTTTCGCGTGGGTATCTCTCAAATGCCCAAAGTGGAACATTCCATTTTCAAATAAAATCCATAGGTCATTTTTATCAAAAATCTCAATATTCCTCATCTCTCTAGGGCGTATGAGATTAAATCTTTTTCATCAAAACTTGGATTATTTCTACAAGATTCATGCATTAAAAGAGGTTATATCGAAATAATGACAAGTTAAGATCAAAAGAATTGAAACCGAGATAAGATATAGCTAGTAAGGTATTGATTTAGGGCATTGCGAAGAGGTTCGTACCTCATCATGCGTAACCAACTCCCGAACCCAAACGGTGAATCTTTGCACTACGTAAACTACGGGATCGATGTTTTGAGTTTCGTAACTTAAAACATAGGTTTCAATAGGCATCCGCTCATGCCTAGCCCGAAATGAATGGTGGCGACTCCAAGCATTGGCCATTTTGTGATGTCATCCAAGACCAATAAGATCAGTGATTCATTTTATGGTTTTTTTCACTGTACCACAAGTCGAGAATCTATACATTCTCATTCTCATCACATCACCAAAGAATAGTCTTAATCAAGAAGACGTTTTCAAGTTAAAAAATTATTTTAAGTCGTACGCACCTATGGATCTACGAAGATCCACTCTAGGGTACATTGTGATAGCTTGGCGACTCCACTAGGGATAGTATAGAGAGTTAGGCTAATAACTACCTGTGTCTTGCTAGGTTCTCAGTTCGTTCAATCTTCGTTCGTTATTTAACTATGACCTTTTTTCGTTTTACCAACTAATTTTTTGTTTGGCATGATTGTCAGGATTAACTTAGTTTTGAATAACCATCAATTTAATAAAAATGGTAATACAGAAGTAAACAAAAAGATTTGATTGTTTCCTCATCATACATGTGCACTTGTATGTGCATTAGTGTCCTGCCAAACTCTATGTCATGGTTACAACCTAATCATTAAGAGGAATTGAGCTATCCACCTTCGTGAGTAACCCTCCGCATAAGCATGGCACTAACTTCTTGGATGTAAATTACTTATGTCTCTCGTAAGTAACCCTCCACATTTGCATAGGGAAATACATCCAATGGATCAAACCTGTTCTGCCAAACCTGTAATGGGTCTAGGATCGGGGTCCCTTGATTGTCCTTACTGGACAGAGGAGCAATTCGAATACCTATTTAGGCGTCAACTTAAACCTCATATAGTGAGCCATATGAGCTAAACCATGTCAAACCATACCAAAACGCTGCTAGAATACTCGGAGAATAGGGTCACTCAAGGAAACATTTCTAACCTTCACTCTTAATTACCATGATTATGTAGGTAACAATGAGTACACATTTTTCACCTGCATCTGTATTTTTATCATTTATCGAGACATGCCGTTGTGCTACCTGAACGATGACTAACCTTTGTATAAATAAGTGACAGTGAATAAAAACCATCGTTCATAATGTCTTATACTGTAAGCCGTTATGTTGTCCGAGTCATGGTTTAACGCGCATCTGCACTAGTGGTGATAAACGAATATTACTACCAGTCGGTTAGTTTTCCATCAAGATATGCATCATCTCATGAAAGGTAGATTACATCCTGGTATATTGAAATGCTGCCCATTTCTTGTCTTACCACTTTGGCTGAGACATTTATGAATTTTTTGGTTCTAACATTCTTAAATTCTTTATTTCCTTACATTTGTCTCCTGTATGTTCCACTAACTTATTTTTCATTTGTTTGTGTTTTGGTGCATG
>JBBYHO010032653.1:0-11283 GCA_038382025.1 Adansonia gregorii
TTACTTTTTCCAACTAGTTACATGCTAACTAGCTTGTTTTCTCATCCAATTACTTTCTAACCAAGTTGGTTACATCCAAATTACCTATTACATGAGCTGATCAACTTCATCATGAGCTTGATAATAAAGTGGCTTGTAAGAAAAGATAATAAGAGCATAGGCTTATGACAACAATGATGGTTATCCAACCTAGCAAGCCATCTTCACATCAAATAAATAAAAAATGGAAAATTAAATGGAAATAGGATGAATCCTCCCCCTATAAATAGGGAAGGGGTGTTATTTCATGAGAAGTTTTTTAGAGTTTTTGGAAAGCTAAAAAAAAGAGAAAAAAAGCACAAAGAAAATACTTAAGAAAAAATTCAAAGCTTTGTTAAGGTATAATCTTCACTAAAATCTTTGAAGATTTATATATTTCATTCATTTTTCTTCTTTTTGGTGAGCCAAAATATGCTTAAGTTCATGGATTTTTTACCCATGTTGAAAGACTAAGCATAATGGCCATGAACTAATTTCCTTGGTTTTATTTTATTTTTTTTCTTCTTATTAGTAAATTATTTTCTTCATGAATCGTGTTTATATTGATATGATATTGGTTTTGGTGTTGTGTTTGTCATATATATGTTCATATATATTTTATTTCTTTTAGTGTTTTCTTGTTATTGTGGTGAAATCACTTGTTTATATACTTGTTTTTCTAATTTTATCATATAATGGTCCTAATTTTTGTTAAATAAAATGTGAATATGTGATTATTGAGTTTAAAAACGTTGATTGGTAGATTGTTTAGATGTTGGCCAAAATTCATGCTTGTATATGTGTTTTTATGGTTATTTTGTAAATATGAAAAGTTTAAGGGCTAATCCAAAAAAAATAAAAATAAAAAAAATCTTTGTTTAGACCTATATGATTAGGTGAAGTACACTTACACTTTTAGGAGTGTATTTTATGCATTTATCAAGTTAAAATACATTTTGTTTAGTTTTGAGGTCTTTTTGTAATTTTAAGAAGTTTTGAGACTTTTGTGTAAATATTGAAAAATTTATTCTAGGGGCAGAAAGAAGTGACCAAATTTTGCTTGTGATCTTTCATGTGACTTTTGTAACTATTTTGATTCATTTGAAGCTTAATTTGACATTTTAATCAAGTAAGGGCCAATTTGCAATTCAAGAAAGTTTAGGGACTAGTTTGCAAATAACAATAATTTTTGTTATATAGTCAAAGGATTTGACCGAAAGCTACATGGATAACTTGGAAACTGATTTCTGGTATTTCATATCATGCTCTAAGTATTTTTCACAGTTTATAGGGTATTTTGTAATTTTTCAAAGTTTAGGGGCTAGTTTGCAAATAACAAAAAATTTCTTTTTCTGGTCAAAGGTGTTTGATCAAACCTTTTTGTGGATGTTCTTTATGATTTACATGCTGATTTTTACCTGAATAATTCTATTTTGTGATGACTTAGGTTTTTTTTACTTAGGTACCAAGTATAAAGTCGAGAAAGTTTAGGGACCCTTAGGGAAATTTGGTATTTTTAGGACAAAATGATTATCTTTAGCATGGAATCATCCATTTAGATTATTTTAAATATTTTTAGCATCCCATTGGTCCTCTGGTGAGGTGCTAAAAATATAAAGACCTTTCGTATTCTTTTAGTTCTTTATTAGGGTATGAAATGTAATTTTTGAAAATATAGGGACTTAATGGCATTTTTGCATGTTAAGTTATTTTAAAATTTAAACTTCTCATTTAGGGTGTTTTTGGGTAAAAAAATATATTTTTTTAACATATTAAAGCAATTTAGGACTAATATTTAATTTTGAGAAATTTAGGGACCCATTAGCAATTTTCATACTTTTGGTCATTTTTGTAATCTAAATTATCTATTTAGAGTAAGAATCATCATTGCTTGTCCATTAGGGGTACTGGGATACTCTCATGTCGAAGGTATACCCTAGAGGTATTTTCGTAATTTTTTTTATCAGGATGTTTTTTTGCCAAAGGTGAATGTTTAGGGTTCATTTAGCCTTTTAAGGTCATTTTTTAGTCCATTAGGGTTACCAGGATACTCTCATGTCGAAGGTATAGTTAGGAGCACTTTTGTAATTTTTTTCACTAGGATGTTGTATGCTAATGGTGAATGTTTAAGGTACCCTTAGCCTTTTAAGTTCATTTTTGAGTTCATTAGGGGTACCAGGATACTTTCATAACAAAGGTATACCATAGGGGCATTTTCATAAATTTTTTCATCGAGATGCTTTTATGCCAAAGGTGAATGTTTAGGGTTCATTTAGCCTTTTAAGGTCATTTTTAAGTCCATTAGGGGTACCGAGATACTTTCATGTCGAAGGTATACTCAAGGGACATTTTCATAATTTTTCTTACTAGCTGCTTTAGTGTCAATGGTAAGCCTTAGGAATATTTTAGTTTTCTTTTAGAACCCAATCCTAAGTAGTTATTGAGTGCCTTAGTGTCGATGGTAAGCCTTAGGAATATTTTAATTTTCCTTAGAACCCAATCCTAAGTAGTTACCGGGTGCTTTAGTGTCGATGGGAAACCTTAGAAATATTTTAATTTCCCTTAGAACCAAATCTTAAGTAGTTACCGGGTGCTTTAGTGTCAATGTTAAGTCTTAGGAATATTTTAATTTTTCTTAAAACCTAGTCTTAAGTAACCACCAAGTGTTTCTATGTCGAAGGTATACTTTAAGGATATGTTCATTTTTTTTATCTTTTTAGTCCTTAGATTTGAATTAGTACTTTAATGTCTAGACCAAGTTATAGATTTTTTGTTTTCATTTTAAATAAAATTCGTATGTCTTTGTAAAATAAAGGCAATGTCTCTGGGTTAGAGTGAAGCATGAAACTCCTCCCACCCATATATGATAGGGGTTATATGGTTCATTCTAATGGCGAAATACCCTTTTCAAAATGGAAATTGAGAATTTTATACCAATAAAAACCTTTCACATTCTACCAGGTACTCTAATAGGATGCAAAAGACATTTTGTTTGTTTTAGAACCTTTATGTTCCTTTGGTTTTTCGTTACGGTATAAAAGGGGATAATAAAAACTTCTGTGTCCCATTGGTTTTTCGGTGGGGGTGCGTAAGATGTTTCAATTTTCAAAATGCAAAACCTTAATTTTCTCTCATGGAATAATAAAATCTTATTTTAACAATATGTGAATTGTAATTAAGTACCACACATTGAAGTTAGATAAAAAAATTAAAGTTCAAATTAACCACGATCAACAACATACCAATTTTGGGTACCACGAGATGATCAATCTTTACTTATGGTTGTAACTGATTCTCGAACCCTTAAAATCAATCTCTAGTACTTCGTAGACCATGAAATTTATCTTTAGGGTTTCATGACCCTTCAAGTATTAATTTTGATAGGTGACCAATCTCACTTGGCCAAAACAGATTAGTGGCGACTCCAATCAAATGATATTTTGTGATGACTATTTAAGGTTAAGATAAGCAAATGATTCATCTTAACTACTGAGTCCCTAGAAATAAGAGAATATTAGTATCAATATGGCCCTAAAGAAAACAAAAGGAAGAATATATAGTTTTGAAATAGTGATATGTCACCACTTATATAGTCAAGGGCCATTTAAGTTGGGCTTAGTCAGAATTTGCATCCAGGCCACATTATGACACTACTAACTATATCTCACTTTGGTCTCGGTTAAATCGATTCCATTTATTCTTTATTTAGACATAATCCTTTTAAATGCATGGAGTTTTGGTAAAAAATACAAATCCGGGTTTTTAAAGAAAATTACATCACCTATGTGCCTTAGAGATATAAGGAACATAAGAATTTTTGTGAAAATAATGTTTGGATCAGATTTAAAAAAATTAGATGTTTCATATTACGCACTGGAGAGGTACCAACACAAAACATTGCCTTAAAAGTTCTATTGGAAAACAAATTTTAAACATGAATGCACGATAATCACTACAAAAAGAAATGTGTTAGTAAGACAAAAAAGAGAAATGTAATGATATCATAAACAAGCAATTACAAACAAAAGAATGTAAAATAAGGGACAATCAAAATGTATCTCATAATGGCCTTCGATTATTGAAGAATAACCAGAATGACAATTTAGAGATAAGTTTGAATTCGATGGTAAGTTAGGGGTGAAGATGATTTTAATCAAAGCAGTTGGAAGCATCCGAAAGAGAAAAAATTTTGTCTGAAAGAGAAAAAATTTTGGATTTTTTAGGCAAAACAGGGTTAGAATATCCCCTTGGAGAAGTGGGATTGGAGTATCCCCAAAGATAGAGTTAGAAAAATTATTTAGAAACCAAGAGAAAATATAAATTTTTAATTAAAAATAGGGTTAGAGTGTCCCTTCATAGTAGTGGGGTTGAAGTATCCCCAAAATATTTTTTTATAACTTTAGATAAGGCTTAAGAATCTTAAAGGCTGATTTGAATAGAAAATTTAAGTTTTTAGTTAAAATCTGGGTTGGAGTATCCCCTCGAAGCAATAGAGTTAGAGTATCTCCACTAGCAAAAATTTTAATATGAAATATTTTCTCTTTTTGTATTTTAGCCTTGATTCAAGTCAAAAGGGCTTGTGTTATAAGGGAGCCAATCGGGTGCATTGCGAGACATTTAATTGTTTTGATAAAAAGGAGATTCCAAAATTAAGCTTTAAAAACTAGGGATAGTATCATGCTATCTCATTTCTTGAATTTATTTTGGGTGCATCCGAAGGCTTCAGGCTGTAAACGAGGTACTGTTGGAAAGGTAACTTAATAAGGTTTAATGTAAAAATATATCTAAAATCCTGGAAAATTATTTTCTAGGTGAAATTAATTTTTAAATTTAGTTTATCTCGACACTGGTAGCATGTACAAGACAAAGGGCATGATAGACTTTGAAAATTCATTATTGGCTTATCCAAAATTGTTGGAATGTGGATAATACCTTTTTGAAAAGTGAATTTTGCAAACTTTTTAGGAAAAAGATTTATAAATCTCATAAAAATCATTTGATGGACCACAATGGCTTAAACAGAATATTACAAGCTGGTTCTAGGGGTTCTAGACAACAAAGGTTGGAAAAATCATAACTTCTATATTTGGGATGATATGATGGCAGATAAGATACCGTTAGAAAGGTAATTCGATGCCCCCTAAGATAAAAATATTAGAAAGATCTAAGAAAATATTTTATAGTTCAAATATGATTTTTCAAATCTAGACTATAGTGCTGCTAGAGGAAAAACAAGGGGATTATTTGATATTTCCAACTTTTTTAAGATAAACTAAGGTCTAGGACGTCTAAATGATAGAAAGTAACATGGGCTTCACAAGTTCATTCCAAAATCCCAGAATAGTTTAGGATGATAAAATAACCCGTTGACTATGTTAATAAGGGAACATAAGACTCAAGATCAAGGTTTAATACTAAAAAGGATATCCTTTTTTTTAAAAAAAAAAACTTATTTCACCATAAATCCGAGTTGAAATGTTTATCTACCCCAAGATTGGAAGACCAATTTTATGAAAACATCAACTCCTTGCTATTCTTCATCTATTGGAGGTAGCATGAACTTAACTTGGGGATTTTTCTAATAATCAATTTTTAAGAAACAAGCTAGCATTTTAATGGAAATATCATGAACAAAATATATGACATGTAAAGATAAACATAGATTAAACATGAAAACATACAAATATGAATTTTTGACATGAAAATGGGTGACACAAATGCAAGATGATGACAAATAGGGTGCATAGAGATGATATGAACATGTTTGAACAAAGGAATGGATGTTGGAGTAGTCAAGATAGCATTTTATTTCATTAGACTCCTTAAAACACAAGAAAATATATGAACATACATAAAATATTTTCAGGTGACTACTTAAACATGAGATAGATATGTGAATATAAGAGTAAACATGGTAAAAAAAAGCATGAATAGAGGCTGTGTAATGATAAAAATGAAGTATGGTAAGTTAATATATCTAAACAACATCAATGTGTCAAGAAGGTCATCAAGCTCTTAAGACTACTACCACCAAGGCAAAAATAATGCATGATAGTCTTAGGAAGGTATTGCATGAAAGGCTCACTAAAGTGAAATGGATGATCAAAGTAGAAAATGTATCCAACAAGGTAGAAAATATACTAGCAAAAGCTTAGACTTTCTTTTTTTTTAAACTAGTGACTTTAAGCTCAGTTTCTTCCCTCTTTTTGCTATTGTTTAGCAAGAAAAGGGTGAAAAGAATAAGCTTTCTAGTAATATGGTTGCTGATGGGGTGTTTTAAGGATGAAAATATGTGAAAGTTGAGTTTTTGAAGGTGATCTAGTGGAGGTTTTAGGAAGCTAAAGGAATAGAGGTTGGTTGAGGGTGAAAGGCAATAGAATAGTAGTTTTAGAGTGTTTTTGGAACTGAGTTGCCAAAAGATTTTTTAGGAATGGATGAAGTCTTTTAAGATTGTTGGAGAGCTTTTTTGAAAATGGTTGAAGGTCTTTTTTTTTTCTTTTAGATAGCTGATAGTCCTCTATTCAATGCTTAGCCCCTACTTTTAGAAGATAATGTAAGGGTATTTTTTATCTTTCCCTCTTACATCAGGGGACATCTCTAGCTACTATGCTCAGTTGACTCTTTTCCTATTTATTCTACCATATTGAGCAAGGAGGCAAAAAGGTTATGATAACTTGCAGTTATGCCTACCATACCCTTTTGTAACTATATATCTTATGAAAATGACCTTTGTCATTGATTGTTTGGGCTCTAAAAATTTGTGTGAATCTGTTCATAAGCCCAAAGTTGAGGTTTACAATGATTTATGATAGTTCCTTTGTGCAAAAACATGTTTAATTTAGGTTTTTGAAGGTTGAAAAGTGGCTCGAACTGGGCAAAAATGCCTTGGTGTATCGATATAAAACGTGTTGTATTGATACATAAGGTACATTTTACCAATGAGTATCCATAATAAAAGCTAATCTCAAGACTTAGAGGCCTATATCAATACTCCATGGATTTATATCGATACTCTATGGATTTGTATCAATACTCATGCTTGTATATCGATACATTTTTCAAAAAATCACAACTTTTGTTATTGCCAAGGTCTGCATCAATACGAACATACTAGGTGATGCTATCGAACCTTCTTATATGATATTACATATAAAAATTCAAGCTTTTGGTGACATAAAGCTTCGTATCAATACTTGTACACCAATATAACTTACACATACCTGTTGGTTCCCAATTTTCCTCAACTTGGTTACAATAATGGAAATTAATTCATGTACTAATCTGAATGACTTCGGTGACACCATGAAAAGTGGCCTTTAATACCTTATTTTTATATTTTCTTTTACTATGGCCCATCGACATTTTAGACCTTCCTAAAAATTTTTTCATCTGGCATCGTGTCACCTAATAGTGCCTAATGACATGGCATCTGACAATCATTTCCTAGTTTTTATTTTAATTTTTAATTTTATCATCTTTTAATTTAGTCTTTAGGTTCCAAAAATGGGTCAGACAAAATAAGGTATCTACAACAACCTTTTTTTGGTCATTGCTAAGTATTAGGAATAGGCAAACACAAATAGACACCATTTTGTTTGAGTAGGATGATGATTTTGTTTGCTAGGTTATTTTTTTAAGGCTTAACCCTAAACACATGCCATAACTTGTATGGGCTTTGAGGTAGGTAAAGAAACACATCCAGCTCTTTATCGACTAAGGTAGACAAGTTTCATCAGCTTGTGTGGGCTTTAAAATAGATAAAGAAAGACATCCACCTCTTTATGGAGTAAGGTAGATTGGTGCCAGCATCTTGTGTAGGCATAGATAACATCATGCTCTTTAAGGATTGAGGTAGATAGGGATGTATCCTGCTCTTTGAGGATTAAGGTATGTAGTTACCATCAACTTAGGGAAGCATCTTGCTCTTTAAGGATTGAGTAGGTAGTTGCCACTAGCTTCTGTGGGCTTTGAGGTAGGGAAACGTCCTACTCTTTGAAGACTGAGGTAGGTAGTTGCCACTAGCTTGTGTGGGCTTTGAGGTAAGAAAATGTCCTCCTCTTTGAAAAATAAGGTAGATAGGCACCACCAACTTGTGTGGGCTTTGTTAAGTATCCTGCTCTTTGAGGATTGAGGTAGGTAGGTGCCACCAACTTTTATAAGCTTTGTGGTAAGTTAGGAAGGGCATTCTCCTCTTTGAGGAATAGAAGAAAATGAGTTTAGATTCCCCATCTTAGTTCATTTTCAATAAGCACCTAGGGTCAAAGATACTTACTTAAGGCCTTTTAAAGTTTTTTGAAATAAAAAAAATTATACCTTAACCTATAAATTTGACTTCTGTATACAGGAGCTAGTACCTATAGGATGTTAAATGCTATATAATGCATAGGGATGTAAATCCCTGTCTAAATGATACAAGGGTAATAATTTCAAAAGCCTAATCCAGAAGTTGGTTTTATTCTTTTTCACTTGATAAGGTGGCTTTTCGCCCAAGTTTTGTCGATCTTGCTCTAGATTTTCAGAGGCTTTGAATGTTAAGGTTATCCCTTCTTTAAAGATATCGGAGGTCCATGATCACTCACTAGGGGGAGGTTTTGAGCAAATTTTTAAGTTGTGTGGTCTCAGAGTAAGACTAATTATGGACCTCGAGAGTTCATTCTTAGTCTTTAGACATGAAACAAAGCTCCTGCAAAGTGCTATCTTTACAAGTAATGCTAGGAAATGCTATTATTAGCTTTTTTTATCTATCAAGCATTGCCAATTAAATGATAAATATGACACGACAAGGAATACAGGATTACGAAAGGATTTTGTAAGAAATTAAGTGATTAGGGCATAAGTTGTGACAAACTTATGAGACTATGAAAGATTTTGAAATACAAAATAGATAAGAGAAGTTTTTCTGGTCGATTGGATCTGATACTGATGACATGAATTCTTCATTGAATGCTTTTGGAGATATTTCTCAAGCAATTAATCTTTTTAGCACTGGCTGACTCATAAGAGGATTCTTTAGATTACCCTATGGTGGGATGATGCCTCAAAACTAGGTGGTTTCTATTCTTCAAGTGTAGGTATGGATGAGGTTTGGTGCGGTTTGGTTAACATAGAACAAATGGGTTAGGTTATGACTGGGTGTCTTGAATAGAGTTGTGAATATAGAAAAAAGGGTCTGGTTGCTTAAGTTGCTCTCTCATGTTTTCAACTTAAGCTGGTTTTCTCTATTTTCTTCTCTTTTTGATTTTGTTTTTTTAGAGTGGTAGGCAAAAGACTAATAGGATGCCCTTTCAAGTTTTCATCCTAAAGTCCTTTCAGGCATAATATTTCTTAACAGAGCCAGAAAGGGTTAGGTAGGTCGCTACCATCTATCTTGGTTAAGATTAGGGTTCTTTCAAAGAATACATATTTCACCTTGTATGGCCTTTCCCAATTTGGGTCCATTTTCTGTAAAAATCTTTATGGATCGGGAGAATTTGTTTGAGTACCAAGTCACTTTCTTGAAATTAGGGAGGATAGAATTTTTTGTTATGGGCCCTCATTATTTGCTTTTGATACAACTACCCATAACAAATGGCCTTAATTGTTTTCTCTTCCATGAGATTGAGTTGCTCATATCAGCATTTAACCCATTCAATTTTTTTAAGTTAGGATTCCATCAAGACTCTAAGTGAAGGGATTTCAACCTTAATTGGCAAGATAGACTCCATACCATAGACCAAAGAGAATGAGGTAGCACCCGTTTGTCACAACGTACCCTGGGGTAGGTCCTCGTGGATCTAAAAGTGCGTACAACTTAAAATATTTTCCTGACTTGAAAAATGTCTTCTTGAATAAGACTATTCTTTGGCGATGTGATGAGAACGAGAATGTATGGATTCTTGATTTATTATACAGTAAGGGGGACCATAAGACAAATCACTCATCTTATTGGTCTCGTATAACCATCACAAAATGGCCAATGCTTGGAGTCACCACTGATCATTTCGGGCTAGGCATGATCAGATGCCCATTAAAACCTATGTTTGAGTTATGAAACTCAAAACATCGATCCCGTGGTCCACGTAATGCAAAGATTCACCGTTTGGGTTCGGGAGTTGGTTACGCGTAATAAGGTACGAACCTCTTCGCGACACCTAAAATTGGTACCTTACTAACTATGTCTTATCTCGGTTTCAATTCTTTTGATCTTAACATGTCGCTATTTTGATATAACCCTCTTCTAATGCATGAACTTTGTTGGAATAATCTAGGTTTTGATAAAAAAAGATTTAATCTCATATACGCCCCGGAGAGATAGGGAACATAGAGATTTTTGATGAAAATGACCTCTGGATTTTACTTTGAAAATGGAATGTTCCACCTTGGGCACTAAAGAGATACCCGCGCGAAATATTACCTTTAATTTTATTCAAAATGTTTTAAAAACATGAATGCACATAATCATCACAAAAAAAATCATGTTTGTAAGACAATAAATAATATAACATAACATGAATCATTTAATGCAATGATAAAGAAAATGGGTGGACTATAGGAATTTATCTCGCTATTGACAGCGATTATCTAGGAATAACCGAATCGACAATTTTTTAGATGCATCTGGGTTTCTTGATAAACAAGGTTTGTTTAATATATTCATGGAAATCTGAGAAAAAAATAATGATTAATTTGTAGTTGAAAGACAGGGTTGGAGTATCCCCTCAGAAAGATGGGGTTGGAGTATCCCCGTGAATAGAAAATAAATTTTTTTGACAAAGGTAGATTTTTAAATCTTGACAACTTTAAGAAGCAGGATTGGAGTATCCCTTTAAAAGTCGGGGTTGGACTATCCCATGAATGAGAAATCATTTTGACATAGAAAGATTTTCAAATCTTGACAATCTTGAAGAACAGGGTTGCAGTATCCCCGTGGATGACATAACTTCATGATTTAGAAAGTGGGCGAGCATTAGGCAATTTTTAGCAAAAAGATTTATTGTGAATGAGGATGATAAACATGTAAAATATGTTTGTGCCTTGATATGAGCTTGTGGGAGTGTTAAGGTAGGCTCTCGAGTCTGATCGGGATGACATGGAGACGTTTGAATATCTTGAGACAAAATTCGGAAAAACAACTCAATTTTGACCAAAATCAAAAATAGGGGACAACATCACGCTATCTAGCTTCCTAAATTTATTCTAAATTGGTTTGGAGGATTTAGAAGGTTGAAAAGACACCGTTAGAAAGGTAACTCGATGAGGGTCATTCTAAAAATATTTCCAATATCC
>JBBYHO010032696.1:0-11279 GCA_038382025.1 Adansonia gregorii
ATATGAGGAAACAAAACTGTTAGCAAATATGAAATTAATAGAAAACTAAACCATATATTTTTGCCATAAAATCAGCAAGGATGAAAACATGACTGGACATTCCATTAAACAAATGTTCTTTGATTTCACTTGTCATGTCACTATACAAAATAATAAAAGGAAGAATTAGTTGAATAAACAATTTTTTTTGTTTTCTGAACAATATGTGGAGTATAAGTTTAGATCGATTATACTTTTCATTCTACATGTAAATGTATTGCTTTTGTACATCTTCAGCTCTATTTTTTCAACCTGATCCTTATTCTAAAATTAGATTAATTTATTATTTTGAATATTTAGTTATCCTAGAAGAAATTCATTGATGTAATATTAATAGTATTATAGATACCCAACTTGATTTGAGCTATCATTCGAGTCATCGAAGGTCACTTTTCAAATATCATCTAAGTTATTAGGATGAGCATGGATCGGTTCCCCATCATTCCCAACTTAGATAGGAGATATGGAAAGCCAAAGGTGAGAAAATTTCACATTTTTATGTTTATTTATTGATACATGGTCTTTATATATAGATTCAAGGCCTTCACATCATCAAATTTAAAAATTTCACAGGTTATCAATATAAATAGGGCTTGTATCAATACATTTGCTTTGTGTATTGATACATTGGCCAAATGTATAAATATAAGGCTCGGTGATAGCTAAAATTAGACTTTTGGGCAAGATGTATTGATACATTCCAAATTTTTTGAAGAGATGTATCGATATAATTTGTAATGTGTCGAAACATTAAAGCATTTTCTTTAATTTGTACTATTTTTTAGCCTTTGCACCATTGATCTAAAAATCTAATATAAACATGTTTTTGGCATCAACAAGTTTCAACAAAAGTTAAGGCCCAAAATAACTTGCAAATGGGACATTTTCATGGATTAAATTTTTTTTAAAAGGAAAAATTGGCTCTTTTTCATCTACAGGTTTCACTAACAGCTTTGCTCATTACTTAACTCATGTCAGCAAATGGGATTTTGGCCAATTGAGCATAGTAATCAGGGCTGCCCCATGGTACATTGAGCAAATTCAAAATTGCCCTTACTTTTAGCTTCAAATCTTGGCTGATCACTTGCCTATAATAGAGCCAACTTTAGCTTAGCAAAATAGACATAAAAACATTCCCCAAAACACTACTTCATTGCCTTTTTACCCTTTAGCCAAGAACTTCATTCCCATAGCTCCTCAAAGCCTCTACCAAAAACTTTCAAAAACTCATCTTTTCACTTACTTTCATCCTTAAAGCTTCTTTCTATCAACATTATAACCAAAAGCTGCTTATTTTCATCATTTTCTTGTTAAACAAAAAAAAAGTAAAGGGGAAAGTGAACTCAAAGCTATTGCTTAAAAGAAAGGCTAAGGTTTAAGGCTTGATATATTTTCTTCACATTTTTTTTGCAATTATTTTCTATTCTTCATCATCTCCATCAATTTAGTGTGGCAAAAATGCACCATAAACTTTTTCTGTGAAAACTCATGCATTTTGTGGCCTTGGATGTGTTGGACTTAGAATATTTCATGCTTCAGTGACCCTTCTAACATGTTTCATTGTTTTCATGTGCTTAGCTTTTCTTGAAAATATGTTTTGATGCTGCCATGAAATTCTAGCTAATTATTCATCTTTATTTAAATGTGTTCGCATCATCTCAATGGCATAGCTCTTATTGTCATTCATGAAACTAATATGTTTAGAGGTGGTAAAATGAACCTAAACTCAAAAATTCACCCCAAAAAACCTGAGCCTGAACCTGACCAAACTTGATTTGATTAAAAAGTTAATAGACCAAACCTTAAATGTCTCAAACCAAAAATGTCTTGAACCCGAAATAACTTGAACTCGAACCCAAACCCAAAAGGACCTAACCCGAGCTCAACTTGAACCCGAACTTGAATTTGATACTAAAAATAAATATGATGGAATGATAATTAAATAATTTTTATAAATAAAAAACTTTAATTATCTATCTTATTTTAATATTCTTTTAATAATTTAATTAAATAGTAAAAATTTAATTTATATTTTATATTTTATATATGATTAAACTTATTCATGGGTTAGGTCGGGCCACAATCCAAAGTCTTTTAAAATCCTAAGCTCAAGCCCTTATTCAATGTGCCTAGATTTGCTTGTTTAAGCCAGAATTACTATTCATCACATTAAAAAATATTTTTTTATTAATACTTATATATTTTATAATTAAATTTAAATAAATATATGTTATTTTAATTTAAAATCACTGTTTCGAGCTAGACTGGGCTAGTTTGAAATAAAAATATGAAAAATTAAGCCCAAGCCCAATTAGGTCGAGTAGGTATCCCGATCTTTGAGCTGGTCTATATATGATAAAATAATAATTTATCAAAAAGTAAATCATATCATGAGCTTTGAGAACATCGTCAATAAAGTATATCATCTATTTAGTATATTTTTAATTTAATTAGTTAAACTCATTAAATATTGAAAGTTTATGTATGTTAGTAGTAAAATTTTAAATACTTTTTTAAATATTATTCTTATTTCTTTATTCTTAATTATTATTATTTCAAGAAATAATAAATAATAATTAGAGTCTGATAATAGTATAACCAAACAATAAGATAAATTAAAAAAAATATGAAAGTCATAATAGATTATACCATATCAAAAATGAATTAAATATTAAATATTAATACCATATATATTTTAATTAAATATTAAAAACTTAATTTATATTTTATATGTGATGAAACCTGCTTATGGGTTCGGCCGAGCCACGATCCAAATTTTTTTTAATCTCAAGCCTAGGCCCTTTTTTAACGTGCTTAGACCCGCCTATTTAAGCCAGAATTACTATTCATCATATTAAAAATATTTTTTATTAATATTTATATATTTTATAATTAATTTAAATAAAATATATGTTATTTTAATTTCAAATCACTGTTCTGAGTTAGGCCGAGCTAGTCTGAAACAAAAATATTAGAACCCAAGGCGAGGCCCAATTGGGCTAAGTAGGTAACCCGACCTTTGAGTAGGTCTGTATATGATAAAATAATAATTTATCAAAAAATAAATTATATTATGAACTTTAAAAATATTATCCATAAAGTATATCATCTATTTATCATATTTTTTTAATTTAATTAGTTAAACTCATTAAATATAGAGAATTTATGTATGTTAGTAGTAAAATTTTAAATACTTCTTTGAATATTATTATTATTATTATTAGTAATGCCAATTAGAGTCTGATAATAGTATAACAAAATAATAAGATATATTAAAAATATCAAAGCCATAATTGATAATACCATATAAAAAATGAAAAAAAAAATTGCACGTTAGACTAGCAACTAGACCTACCCACAAGTTGGATAGCCTGTTCGATCAGGCTTGGTTCTTAGATTTCAAGTTTCAACTAGGCTCAACTCAAAATAGTAATTTTTAAATAAAACTATATTTTTATTTAAATTTAATTATAAAATAAGTAAACATTAATATAAAAATAACTTTTTAATATTATAAATACTGATTTGTACTTAAATGGGTCAGCCATGCCAAATTTGACCCTGAGCTTAGAATTCAAAATTTTTTCAGGCTACGGCTAGGCCCATAGAACTGAATTAAGATTTTTTTTGGGCTAGATCAGGCCAAATTCAGGCCTAAGCTTAGAATTCAAAATTACATATTTAACATAAAATAAAAAAATGATATAAAACATACTTGAACCTGAACCCGAACCTGAACTCAAAGAGGCCCAAACTCGAATAGACCCGAATCTAAATTGGCCTGAATCTGAATAGACCCAAACCCGAATTAGCCCGAACTCAAATTAGCCCAACCTTGAAAAAACCTGAACTTGAATAGGCCTAAACCTCAATCAGCTTGAACTCGAAAAAAACTCAAACTCGAAATGACCCAACCCGAACCTGTCCAATTGCCACCTTTAAATACGTCGATGCACTCTATTATCATTTTATTGCATTTTTGCTACTAATATCATGCCAAAATTCAATCTTTCCATGTCTAAACATGTTATCCATGCTCGTTTACATGAATGTCATGTTTGCTCCATCTCATGTTTATCAAAAAATTTGCTTGTTTGCTGTTAAAATTTGATTTTCTTAAAACTTCCCAAAGTTAAGGCCATGTTAACCTCAAAAAATAAGGATCATCATAGACTTAAGGTTTTTATCTCATTGATCTTCGAATCTTGAAGAAATTCAAGTTTTTATGTTTGGATTCAAAGGTTTCAAGGTCAAAATTCCTATTTTCAAAATAAAAATAATTTTTTTTCTTATTCCAAGTTGTTTGTTTCCTTGTTCCTTGCTTAGAGTCCTTGTAATATGGTCAATAAGTTGTTTCATCATCCCAAATCGCTTCAGGACTATGAGATGAACTTGTAAAGCCTATGTCACAATTTCCCTATTGTCATGGACATTCGGATGTCCACGGATCGAGTCTAGACGTAAAAAACTCAAAAAAGGAAAAACTCCCCTATTTTTGCTATGGTAGTACTATCATGAATGGAAGATCATTTTTGAACTCTAAAGGATTTTTATAGAATTTTTTTATATTTTACCTAGTAAATCATTGAATTAGATCATTTCGATTGAAAGACTTATGATTTTTTGAGTCAATGCTATCTGGGACCCTAGATCAGCAACCTATATTCTGTTTGGACCATTTTAGCCTATCAGATGATTTTTCTAAATTTTAAAATATCTTTCCAAAAATATCATGAAATTCTCTTTCTGGAAATGTATTATTTGTAATTTAACAATTTCGAATGAGGCCAAAATATTTTTCTAAGTCAACCACACCCTTTCCCCTACACATGCTGTTTGTGTCACACTTGACCCAACTTTAAAAATTATTTTCACCCGAAAAGTAGTTTTTTAGGACTTTTGGAATATTTTAACATTAAATCTTATTGAGTCACTTTCCAATGGCACTTAAATCGGCACCTAATGCCTTCAAATTTGCCCAGAATAAATTCAGAAAGAGGAATAACATGATGATATCCCTTATTTTTAGTACTAGTCAAGCTAATTTTTTTGAATTCCCACTTTGAGACATTCGAGCATCATTAAGTGGCACCGATTGGTCCCTTTGAGTCAAAATATGTGCACCAACCCCGTAGGTCCAGATCAAGGCAAAAGCAAAATTCTTGGTGTCACCTTTATTTTTATCAATTTTCTTTTTAATTAAAAAATCACCTATTTTGTCAAGAAATCACTGAACCTTTTGTCAAGATAAATCCTTGAAGCTCGTCTCTCAAAAATCATCAAAGTTTTCATTTATGAGGACCTCCAACCCTATTTTTCAAAGGTATACCCCAACCCCTTCATCTGAAGAAATACTCTAACTCTACTTTTACAAATGTTATTCAAATTTATTTTTAAAGGATATTCCAACCCCATCTTCTGATGGATACTCCAGCCTTACTTTTCAAATTTTGTCAAAAAAATTAAAATTTTTTATCTCTCAAGTCACTTCAGACTTTTGCTTAATCTTGATTTTTATGCCTTAATTAATTAGTGGATCTTAACATATCTCTAAAATTGTCACTTGGTTATTTCAAGATAATCGATGACAATTATGAAATACATTTCGATCGTCCCTCTTCTCTCATTTTTGTTATTTTTTGTGATTTATCTTATGTGATATTATTTCTTTACTAACATGTTTCCTTTATGAAGATTATTTTGCACCCATATTTTCAAAATTGTTTTTCAAAAATTATAAAGCAGTGTTCCATGTTGGTATCTCTCAGTGCTTGATATGAAATATCTGATTTAAAAAAACAATATTTGAAGAATATTTTAATAAAAAATCCCTATGTTCTCTATCGATCCAGGATGCATACACGATTTAAATTTTTTACCTAAAACCTGGGTTTATTTTATTCAAATTTATGCATAAAAAGGGGATTATATTTAAATAATGACAAGTCAAAACCATGGGAATCAAAACTAAGTTAAAACATGGATAAAAATGTACTGATTTCGAGTAGCGTAACCAACTCCCGAACCCAACCGTTGAATCTTTCAATTATGCGGACCATGGAATTGATGTTTTGAGTTTCATAACGATGAATATCGGATTCAATAAGCATCTTATCATGCTTAGCCCAAATGATTGGTGGTGATAGCCACCCGAGACTAGTTGGATGAGCAATTCGTCCAACAATCCCCTTTCATAGTCAAGAGCTACTAATCATCACTTTCTCATTCCCATCACATAAAAAAAAAAGGAAGAGTCTTGATAAAGGATATTTTTTCTTTAAGAAAAACTTTTAAGTTTTATTTGTTTTCTTCACAGAAAGCATGTCACCGACAAGTATTATTATTAAATTGGATATATTAAATACTATATTACAACCTTAAACTAATTATAACACATTAATATTATGTTAAATTGATATGTAAATGTTGGAAAATCCTTAAAAATCAGGGATTTAATGTTTGAGTTGAAAATAACTATTTATAACACAAAATAAAAGGACCAATTGATGATATTCTATTGCAACAACTTGGTGGTTATATTGTAAGAACTAAACCTGCTTCAACATTTTGAGATAGTGGCACCTAATTATATATATATATCATTTCGTAACAGGTCTAAAGCCTATGTTTAATGAAGCAAGAGGTAGAATGCTCGGTAAAGAACTTATTCTTTGCCTTAATTATGTTTTTTTTTCTTCTTATATTTATGGTAAAGTCATAGGAATGTTATGATGGGCCCGAATGCCATCATAATTCATTTTGAAGAGGACTCTAAGAACTCTAATGACCATGGCGAGCAAAAAAATAGAATTAGATAGATAGTAGATGGTATGACTTTTGCAAGATGTTGAAACATACAAGGAAACTTGTTGGAAGCTTCATGAAAACCATAACTTGGTGAACAGGGAAGCAAAGCATGTTTCAAGGAAGCCCGAGATTTCTAAATAACCAACCAACAACCTTTTAGCTAATGAGCAAATTAAGCTAGTTTATAATATATTTGGAAAAACTTTAAGTCCTTCCAATTTTATAATCCTACATCTTATCCTTCCAATTTTATAAATCCTACATCTTTCTTTACATAAAAATAGATAACTGTACTTCAGCCTTAAAAGTTTCTTGTGAGCATAAACCTTGGATTATTGATTTAAGAGCATCCAAATATAAGACAAGTAAGGAAATTTTTTCCATGATTATGAATATGATCCTAATAATGGAAAATTAACTATTGCAAATGGTTCTTCCTTAAGAACTGTTGGAAATGGTTCAATTTTTATTACAACTAGAATCACTCTTAAGTCAGCACCACATGTCCCTAAATTATATTTAATCTTCTTTTTATTAGTAAACTCATCGTAACATTGAATTATCATCTAATTGTCTATCCCTTTCATTGAGTTTTTTTGGACCTAACTACGAGAAAGAGGATTGGAAGTGTTGAAGAGAAGGAAGTACTATGTTAACTCAATTCTTAAAGAGATGCATAGCAATATGTCTCTTTAAAAGCTTTAAAAGATATTGAAAAGCACGTATAGTTACAGCTAGACTTGCTTGAGGGTCAGGCTATCCACCCAAGCTTAAAGGCTTACACGATATTTGGGAGAGTTTTGACAAAAATATTCGGCCTAAAAAATAGGCTTGGGCAAAAAAATTAGGCTTGATTAAAAATAGGCCAGGTCTTAGCTTTGACTTTCAAAGCTGAAGCCCGACTCGGCCCATTTTACTATTACATTCTATATATTTATTTTATATTTTATGTATTATGTAATTTTATCATATAAACAATACATATATATAATATTATAGTGTAAACTTTAAAAACTAAGTTAAAATTATTTATATTTATAAATTTAATAAACAATTAAATGAATAAAGATTAATTTTAAAATATATATTTTTTAGAAAATAAATTATAAAAAATAATATGCGCTGGCCTAAACGGGCTTAAACTTTTTGTTTACAAACATGGACGAGTTTGGGCAAAATTTGAGGCCCATATTTTGGCCAGGCCAGGCTTGGGCAAGCATATTTAATGTTTATACCATGCTCAAGCCCGGCCTAACCCATGATCTATCACTTTAGAACATACATCTAGAATTGTTTGTCAATGTTAAAGTTTCAAATTTTCAATGCCAAGTTTGTGAGTTGGTGAAGAGTCTTCGTGTCCATTTTCCATAGAGCAGTAAAAGATGTGCTATTTCATTTTCCACTAGTTATAGTAATATTTGGGGCCTCTCTAGAGTAAAAACAACTTCTGGTTTTAAATGGTTTATCATATTTATTAACGATTATACTAGAACCACTTAGGTTTGCTTATTTAAGAAGAAATCAAAAGTTTTCTAATCACTTCAAAACTTACATAAAATGATCCAAACACAATTCCAAAGCCAAATCTAGATTCTTAAAACAGACAATGCAAGAAATAACTTCAACATAAGCCTAAATTCTTACTTAATGGAAAATAGGATAGTACATTTCTCTTCTTATGTTGATACACCTTAATAAAATAGAGTAGCCAAGAGAAAAATAGACACCTTTTAGAAATTACAAGGGCTTTAATTGTTTTTAGAAATGTTGTTAAATTTTTTAGGGAGAAACAATTCTCATGACTACTTATCTTATAAACAAAATACTTTTAGAAACACTAAAATCAAAGTTTTGATTAATACTCTAAAAGAAATATTTCCCAATATCAACTTATTTGAGTAACTACAACTTTAGGTTTTTAGGTGTACAGCCATTTTTTATTTCCATAATAGAGATCGATCAAAACTAGATCCTAGAGCTTTTTAATTGTATTTTCTTAGGTTTCACTTTTATTCAAAAAGGATATATGTATTTTTATCCTTTTACCAGAAAAAGCCTTGTTACAATGGATGCTAATTTTTTTAGAGTCTATCTTATTACAATAAGAAAGGTTTTCAAGGGAGGAAAACATTGAAAATCTAACTTTTTATCCTAGCTAATCCACTGCAGCAATGGTGTTTCCTAAATTACTAGAATTATAAACTCCACAAGACACATTATGATCAACAAGAAAAAAAATAATTGAGGACAATCAGGTAAGGAGAGAAAGAGATCAGCTCATTAGTTTTTCCTTTATGAATGTCAATAAGGAAGCGCTACAGACATCATTAGCCTATTTAAGATGGAAAAGAGATAATGTACTAGTCATACTCCTAAATTCTTCTTCATTCAGCCAGACCTTGACTCCGAGTAAAAGTACTAATAACTTTTTATCTTCCTTCAATACAGATTCTATTCAACTTTTTTTAATATAGATCTAGACATTCCAATTGCCATTAAGAAAGGTATCAAGACTTTTACTCAACATCTTCTAGCAAATTTTTTTATCTTATCATAAATTAGGGTTTACCATAAGGTATTCATCACAAACCTTTCTAAAAAGTCAATTCAAAATAATATTAAAGAAGTTTTGTTAGATTTAGTGGAAAGAGACCATTTTTGAATAGATGAAGACTTTACTCAAAAATGATACTTAGGAAAGAATGAATTTACCAAATGGATAAATGCCTCTCGATTGTAAATGGGTATTCACTATTAAATATAAAACGGGTAGGAATAATAAAAAGTATAAATGAAGGTTAGTAACCAAAGAGTATACATAAACTTTTGGTACATATTATCGAGAAACATTTCCTCCTATTTCAAAAATGAACTCTATTAGAATGCTTCTCTCTATATTAGGTAATCTTGATAGGAGTTTGTATCAATTTGATGTAAAAGGTGTTTATGGATTTACCACTAGTTTTTGAAAAGATTATAGGTCCAAGAATACTGTACAAATAAAGAAATCACTCTATTGGCTCAAACACTCACCTAAGGCTTGTTTTGAAAGGGTTGCCAAGTCATTGAAATGTTATGGTTACAAACAAAATTGAGGAGATATAGGTTATCTTCAAGCATTCTTCTTTATCAAAAATCACTATTTTGATTGCCTATTGTAAAAGGTTCTTTCTGAATGGACGAGAAAATATTGCAAACCAGTAAAATAAGATGTAATAAAGAGATGGCAAGAAGAAGATTGGAGTAGTCCTTGAAAGACAAATACAATGGCAGGTGGTAATAATGAAGGCGGTAAGTGGCTGAGAAGGTGAAGGCTACAGTGCTTTTAGGACTTCAGATGAAAAGTTTATAGAGAATTCTTTAAAGCTATAAGTTTACCTAAAAGTACCAAGAAAAAAAGATCCCCCAAATGAAACTTTAGAATCCTTATTTATAGCCTCTCCAAGAGAAGTTACAAGAGTAATGAGTTGAGGTGGAAGTTACAAAAGTAGTGGGTTGAGGCATAAGTTACAAAAGTAGTAGGTTGAGGTGATTATGGGAAGTTAATGTTTCAGTAACATAGAATGGATATTGGTTATATGATAGCACGTTTGAGAATGTACTACCTATGCAATGAAAAAGAAAGATAGCACTTGAATTTTAGGGAAAGGTTAAGAAAAGCATTTCTTAACAATTTTCATATCTGAGCCTCTAAGCCATACTCCCAAGATATCCCAAACATGGAGAAAACCCAAGAATCCTGCTAACCTTCTAGGGTTAACTCCACGATCATTATTGCTTAGAACTAGTCATGTTAGATAATGCTACTACCAAAGAGCATCGTACCTAAGTAGCTCTACCAAAGTACTTCTGCCAAAATACTTATACCAAGGTACCTACGCCAAAGTACTTTCGCTAGAGAACTTATGCCAAAGTACCTGTGTCAAAGTGCTTATTCTCAAATACCTATTTCATATGTTATTGACCGAAAATAGTCATCCACATTTTTTTGCCCCGTGCATGAGAATTTTTCTTTAAAGGAAAAGATTCTCATGCATTAAAATAATATAAGTAAATATATATAATTTTGAATTAAATACCTGAATGATTTTTTTTTCAAATCAATATATTTAAAAATTGGAAATATAAAGTAAGTAATATAAAAAAAAAAAGTGGCTGATTAATAATAATGACACTAATAATAATAATAATAATAGTAATAATAATAATAATGACTTGATGAACAGTTACATGGATATGAATGTTGAATGAATATTAAAATAACATGAATATATATATAGCATTTTATGACTATTAAGGACAATTTATTTTATTTTTATGGTGAATAAATAATGTGATTGATTTTTTTTAAAAAAATCTGTATGTCCTAAATTATGCACGTAAGTATAAATAAATGAATAAATATATGGTGATGTATTACTTGATGTATGGTA
>JBBYHO010032717.1:0-11276 GCA_038382025.1 Adansonia gregorii
GATTAGTCCTTGCAAAGCTTGCTCCATGCATTTAGTCTTTGCCCTAGTCATTGGACCTCCAATTCCTTGCAAAGGATTATAAGAATAGTTGGAAATAGGTGTTTGTGCAAGTTGATCTCCATCATAAAACTTATTTTTCTATCATTTTTAGAATTAAAGTTTATCCTTTAATTGGAATAAACATGGATTCATATAATAATCTCTTTTCCATTCATGGTTGGGCACTATAAACACATTTTACTTGTTGTGGTAAATGATTTTGATGCTTTGGTTTCGTAAGAAAAATGTCTCTTTCTACCATTTTTAGAATTCAAGTTCGTATTTCACTTAGGATGAACATGGATTCACATAATGATCTCCTCTCTTTTCATGATTGGGCACCATAATCACACTCTCCTTATTATGGTAAATGATTTTGGCGCATTGGTTTCATAAGAAAAACTTTTCTTTCTAACATTTTTAGAATCGAAGTTCATCTTTCAATTGGGATAAACATGGATTCACTTAATAATCTCCTTTCTTTTCATGATTGGGCACCATAAACACATTCTCCTCATTAGGATGAATAATATTGATGCTTTGGTTTTGAAAGAGAAACTTCAATTTCAACCATTTTTAGAATTGAAGTTCATCTTTCAATTAGGATAAATGCAGATTCACATAATAATCTCCATTCTTTTTATGATTGGGCAGAATAATCACATTCTCCTCATTAAGATAAATGTCTCGATGCTTTGGTTTCATAAGAAAAACTTGTTCTTCTACCATTTTTAGAATTAAAGTTTGTCTTTCAACTGGGATAAATGTGGATTCACGTAACAATCTTTTTTCTATTCATGGTTGGGCATAATAAACACATTCTACTTGTTGTGATAAACGATTTTGATGCTTTTATTTCGTAAGAAAAACATCTCTTTCTACCATTTTTGGAATTCAAGTTCACCTTTTAATTGGGATGAACATGGATTCACGTAACAATCTGCTTTCTATTCATGGTGGGGCACTACAAACACATTTCACTTGCTGTGATAAACGATTTTGATGCTTTGGTTTCATAAGAAAAACATCTCTTCCTACCTTTTTTGGAAATCAAGTTCGCCTTTCTATTGGGTTGAATATGGATTCACATAATAATCTCCACTTTTGTCATGATTGGGTGCCATAATCACATTATCCTCATTGAGATAAATGTTTTAATGCTTTGGTTTCATAAGAAAACTTGTTTTTCTACCATTTTTAGAACTGAAGTTCATCTTTCAATTGGGATAAACATGGATTCACATAACAATCTACTTTCTATTCTTGGTTGGACACTATAAACACATTTTACTAGTTATGATAAACGATTTTGACACTTTGGTTTCGTAAGAAAAACATCTCTTCCTACCATTTTGGAATTCAAGTTCGTCTTTCAATTGTGATAAACAAGGATTCACAGAATGACCTCCTTTCTTTTCATGATTAGGCTCCATAAACACATTTTCCTTGATGGGATGAATAATATTGATGCTTTGGTTTCGAAATAGAAACTTCTATTTCTATCATTTTTAGAATTGAAGTTCGTCTTTCAATTAGGATAAACGTGGATTCACATAATAATCTTCATTCTTTTCAAGATTGCGCACCATAATCACATTCTCCTTATTGAGATAAATGTTTTGATGCTTTGGTTTCATAAGAAAAACTTGTTTTTCTACAATTTTTAAAATTGAAGTTTATCCTTCAATTGGGATAAACATGGATTCAGATAACAATCTCCTTTCAATTCATGGTTAGGCACAATAAACACATTCTACTTGTTGTGACAAATGATTTCGATGCTTTGGTTTCATAAGAAAAACATCTCTTTCTACCATTTTTGGAATTCAAGTTCGCCTGTCAATTAGGATAAACATAGATTCATGTAACAATCTTCCATCTATTCATGGTTGGGCACTATAAACACATTCTACTTATTATGATAAACGATTTTGATGCTTTAGTTTTGAAAAAAATCCCTTTCTACCATTTTTGGAATTCAAGTTTGCCTTTTAATTGGGATGAACATGGATTCATGTAACAATCTCCCATCTATTCATGGTTGGGCACTATAAACATATTCTACTTGTTATGGTAAATGATTTTAATGCTTTGGTTTCGTAAGAAAAACATCTCCTTCTACCATTTTTGGAATTCAAGTTCGCTTTTCAATTGGGATGAAAATGGATTCACCTAATAATCTCCTCTCGTTTCATGATCAAGCACCATAATCACATTCTCCTTATTGTGATAAACGATTTTGGCGCATTGGTTTCATAAGAAAAACTTCTCCTTCTAGCATTTTTAGAATCAAAGTTCATCTTTCAATTGGGATAAACATGGATTTACATAATAATCTCTTTTATTTTCATGATTAGGAATCATAAACACATTCTCCTCATTGGAATGAATAATATTGATGCTTTGGTTTCGAAAGATAAACTTCTACTTCCACCATTTTTAGAATTAAAAATCATTTTTAAATTAGGATAAACTTCGATTCACATAATAATCTCTATTTTTTTCAAGATTGGGCACCAAAATCACATTCTCCTCATAGAGATAAATGTTTTGATGCTTTGGTTTCATAAGAAAAACTTATTTTTCTACCATTTCTAGAATTGATGTTTGTCTTTCAATTAGGATAAACATGGATTCATGTAACAATCTCTTTTTTATTCATGGTTGGGCACTATAAACACATTTTACTTGTTGTGGTAAATGATTTTGACGCTTTGGTTTTGTAAGAAAAACGTCTCTTTCTATCATTTTTGGAATTCAAGTTCGCTTTTCAATTGGGATGAATAGGGATTCACATAATAATCTCTTCTCTTTTCATGATCGGGCACCATAACCACATTCTCCTTATTGTGATAAACGATTTTGGCATATTGGTTTCATAAGAAAAACTTCTCCTTCTACCATTTTTAGATTCAAAGTTCATCGTTCAATTGGGATAAACATGGAGTCACATAATAATCTCTTTTATTTTCATGACTGGGCACCATAAACACATTCTCCTCTCTAGGATGAATAATATTGATGCTTTGGTTTCGAAAGAGAAACGTTTATTTCCACCATTTTTACAATTAAAGTTTGTCTTTCAATTAGGATAAACGTGGATTCATATAATAATCTCTATTCTTTTTAAGATTGGGCACCATAATCACATTCCCCTCATTGAGACAAATGTTTTGATGCTTTGGTTCCATAAGAAAAACTTGTTTTTCTACCATTTTTAGAATTGAAGTTCATCTTTCAATTGGGATAAACATGGATTCATATAAGAATCTCCTTTCTATCCTTGGTTGGGCACTACAAATACATTCTACTTGTTGTGATAAATGATTTTCACACTTTGGTTTCGTAAGAAAAACATCTCTTTCTACCATTTTTGAAATTCAAGTTTGTCTTTCAATTAGGATAAAAAAGGATTCACAAAATAATCTCCTTTCTTTCCATGATTGGGCACCATAAACACATTCTCCTCGTTGGGATGAATAATATTGATGTTGTGGTTTTGAAAGAGATACTTTTATTTCTACTATTTTTAGAATTGAAGTTCGTTTTTCAATTAGGATAAATGTGGATTCACATAATAATCTCCATTCTTTTCAAGATTGGGTGCCATAATCACATTCTCCTCATTGAGATAAATGTTTTGATACTTTGGTTTCATAAGAAAAACTTGTTTTTCTACTATTTTTAGAATTGAAGTTAATCTTTCAATTGGGATAAACATGGATTCACGTAACAATCTCCTTTCTATTCATTGTCGGGTACTATAAACACATTCTACTTGTTGTGATAAATGATTTTAATGCTTTGGTTTCTTAAGAAAAACATCTCGTTCAACCATTTTTGGAATTCAAGTTCGTCTTTCAATTGGGATAAACATGGATTCACAAAATAATCTCCTTTCTTTTCATGATTGGGCAACATAAACACATTTTCCTTATCGGGATGAATAATATTGATGCTTTGGTTTCATAAGAGAAATTCTATTTCAACCATTTTTAGAATTGAAGTTCGTCTTTCAATTAGGATAAATGTGGATTCACATAACAATATCCGTTCTCTTCAAGATTAGGCACCATAGTCAAATTCTCCTCATTGAGATAAATGTTTTGATGCTTTGGTTTCATCAGAAAACTTGTTTTTTTACCACTTCTAGAATTGAAGCTCATCTTTCAATTAGGATAGACATGGATTCATGTAACAATCTCTTTTCTATTCTTGGTTGGGCACTATAGAGACATTCTACTTGTTGTGATAAACAATTTTGATGCTTTGGTTTCGTAAGAAAAACATCTCTTTCTACCATTTTTGGAAATCAAGTTCGTCTTCCAATTGGGATAAACATGGATTCACAAAATAATCTCTTTTTTTTCATGATTGGGCACCATAAACACATTCTCCTCGTTGGGATGAATAATATTGATGCTTTGGTTTCGAAAGGGAAACTTTTATTTCTACCATTTTTAGAATTGAAGTTCGTCTTTCAATTAGGATAAACGTGGATTCACATAATAATCTCCATTCTTTTCAAGATTGGGCACCATAATCACATTCTTCTCATTGAGATAAATGTTTTGATGCTTTGGTTTCATAAGAAAAACTTGTTTTTCAACCATTTTTCGAATTGAAGTTTGTCCTTCAATTAGGATAAACGTGGATTCACGTTACAATCTCCTTTCTATTCATGGTTGGGCATAATAAACACATTCTACTTGTTGTGATAAATGATTTTTACGCTTTAGTTTTGTCAGAAAAACATCTCTTTGTACCATTTTTGGAATTGAAGTTCGCCTTTCAATTAGGATGAACATGGATCCATGTAACAATCTCCTTTCTATTCATGGTTGGGCACTATAAACACATTCTAGTTGTTGTGGTATATGATTTTGATGCTTTGGTTTCATAAGAAAAACATCTCTTTCTACCCTTTTTGAATTCAACTTCGCCTTTCAATTGGGATGAACATGGATTCAAATAATAATCTCCTCTCTTTTCATGATTGGGGACCATAATCACTTTCTCCTTACTGTGATACATGATTTTAGCGCATTGGTTTCATAAGAAAAGCTTTTCTTTCTACCATTTTTAGAATCAGAGTTAGTCTTTCAATTGGGATAAACATGGATTCACATAACAGTCTCCTTTCTTTTCATGATTGGGCACTATAAACACATTCTCCTCATTGGGATGAATAGTATTGATGTTGTAGTTTCGAAAGAGAAACTGCTATTTCTACCATTTTTAGAATTAAATTTCATCTTTCAATTAGGATAAATGTGGATTCACATAATAATCTCTATTCTTTTCAACATTAGGCACCATAATCACATTCTCCTCATTGAGATAAATGTTTTGATGCTTTAGTTCACAAGAAAAACTTGTTTTTCTACCATTTTTGGAATTGAAGTTCGTCCTTCAAATGGGATAAACATGGATTCACATAACAATATCTTTTTTATTCATAGCAGGGCACAATAAATACATTCTACCTGTTGTGATAAATGATTTTTACGCTTTGGTTTCATAAGACAAAGGTCTCTTTCTATCATTTTGGAATTCAAGTTCACCTTTTGATTGGGATAAACATGGATTCACATAATAATCTCGTCTCTATTCATGATTGGATGCCATAATCACATTTTCCTTGTTGGGATAAATGATTTTGATGCTTTAGTTTCGCAAGAAAAACTTGTTTCCTACTATTTTAGAATTCAAGTTCATCTTTCAATTGGGATAACGTAGATTCACGTAACAATCTCCTTTATATTCATGGGTGGGCACTATAAACACATTCTACCTGTTGTCATGAACGATTTTGACGCTTTGGTTTTGTAAGAAAAATAGCTTTTTCTACCATTTTTGGAATTCAAGTTCGCCTTTTAATTGGGATGAACATGGATTCACATAATAATCTCATCTCTTTTCATGATTGGGGATCATAATCACTTTCCCCTTACTGCAATAAACGATTTTGGCGCATTGGTTTCACAAGAAAAGCTTCTCCTTCTGCCATTTTTAGAATTAGAGTTCGTCTTTCAATTGGGATAAACATGGATTTACATAATAGTCTCCTTTCTTTTCATGATTGGGCACTATAAACACATTCTCCTCATTACGACAAATAATATTGATGCTGTGGTTTCGAAAGAAAAACTTTTATTTTTACCGTTTTTAGAGTTGACGTTCATTTTTCAATTGGGTTAAACGTGTATTCACATAATAATCTTTATTCTTTTCAAGATTGGGCACCATAATCACATTTTCCTCATTGAGATAAATGTTTTGATGCTTTGGTTTCATAAGAAAAACTTGTTTTTCTACCATTTTTAGAATTGAAGTTCATCCTCTAATTGGGATAAACATGGATTCACGTAACAATCTCCTTGCTATTCATGGTTGGGCAAAACAAACACATTTTACCTGTCGTGATAAATGATTTTGACGCTTTGGTTTCGTAAGAAAAACATCCCTTTCTACCATTTTTGGAATTCAAGTTCACCTTTCAATTGGGATAAACATGGATTCACATAATAATCTCGTCTCTATTCATGATTCGGTGCCATAATCACATTCTCCTTGTTAGGATAAATGATTTTGATGCTTTGGTTTCACAAGAAAAACTTGTTTTTCTACCATTTTAGAATTCAAGTTCATCTTTCAATTGGGATAACGTGGATTCACGTAACAATCTACTTTCTATTCATGAGTGGGCACTATAAACACATGGTTGTCATAAACGATTTTAACACTTAGGTGTCAAAAGAAAAATAGCTATTTCTACCATTTTTGGAATTCAAGTTTTCCTTTCAATTGGGATGAACATGGATTCACAAAATAATCTCCTCTATTTTCTTGATTGGGCACCATAATCACATTCTCTTTATTGTGATAAACGATTTTGGCGGATTGGTTTCATAAGAAAAATGTCTCCTTCTGGCATGTTTAGAATCAAAGTTCATCTTTTAATTGGGATAAACATGGGCTCATAATATAGTCTCCTTTCTTTTCATGATTGGGCACCATAAACACATTCTCCTCGATGGAATGAATAATATTCATGCTTTGGTTTCGAAAGAAAACCTTTTATTTCTACCATTTTTAGAGTTGAAGTTCATCTTTCAATTAGGATAAATGTGGATTCACATAATAATCTCCATTCTTTTCAAGATTGGGCACCATAATACATTCTCCTCATTGAGATAAATGTTTTGATGCTTTGGTTTCATAAGGAAACTTGTTTCTCTCCCATTTTCAGAATTGAAGCTCATCCTTTAATTGGGATAGACATGGATTCACATAACAATCTCCTTTTTACTCTCGGTTGGGCACTATAAACACATTCTACTTGTTGTGATACTTGATTTTGATGCTTTAGTTTTGTAAGAAAAACATTTTTTTCTACTATTTTTGGAAAACAAGTTTGTCTTCCATTTGGGATAAACATGGATTCACAAAATAATCTCCTTTCTTTTCTTGATTGGGCACCATAAGCACATTCTCCTCGTCGGGATAAATAATATTGACGCTTTGGGTTCGAAAGAGAAACTTTTATTTCTACCATTTTTAGAATTGAAGTTTATCTTTCAATTAGGATAAATGTGGATTTACATAATAATCTCTATTCTTTTCAAGATTGGGCAACATAATCACATTCTCCTCATTGAGATAAATGTTTTGATGCTTTGGTTTCATAAGAAAACTTGTTTTTCTACCATTTTTAGAATTGAAGCTCATCCTTCAATTGGGATAGACATGGATTCACGTAACAATCTCCATTCTATTCTTGGTTGGACACTATAAACACATTCTACCTGTTGTGATAAATGACTTTGACACTTTGGTTTCGTAAGAAAAACATCTCTTTCTACCGTTTTTGAAATTGAAGTTCGTCTTTCAATTGGGATAAACATGAATTCACAAAATAATCTCTTTTCTTTTCATGATTGGGCACCATAAACACATTCTCCTTATCGGGATGAATAATATTGATGCTTTGATTTTGAAAGAGAACTTTCTATTTCTACCATTTTTAGAATTAAAGTTTGTCTTTCAAGTAGGATAAACTTGGGTTCACATAATAATCTCCATTCTTTTCAAGATTGGGCACCATAATCACATTCTCCTCATTAAGATAAATGTTTTGATGCTTTGGTTTCATAAGAAAACTTATTTTTCTACCATTTTAAAAATTAAAGCTCATCCTTCAATTGGGATAGACATGGATTTACGTAACAATCTCCTTTCTATTCTTGGTTAGGCATACATTCTATGTGTTGTGATAAATGATTTTGATGCTTTGGTTTCGTAAAATAAATCTCTTTCTACTATTTTTGGAATTCAAGTCCGTCTTTCAATTAGGATAAACATGGATTCACAAAGTAATCTCCTTGCCTTTCATGATTGGGCACCATAAACACATTCTCCTCGTCGGGATGAATAATATTGATGCTTTGGTTTTGAAAGTGAAACTCCTATCTCTACCATTTTTCAAATTAAAGTTTGTCTTTCAATTAGGATAAACATGGATTCACATAATAATCTACATTCGTTTCAAGATTGGGCACCATAATCACATTCTCCTCATTGAAATAAATGTTTTGATGCTTTGGTTTTATAAGAAAACTTGTTTTTCTACCATTTTTAGAATTTAAACTCATCTTTCAATTGGGATAGACATGGATTCACGTAACAATCTCCTTTCTATTCTTGGTTGGGTACTATAAACACATTCTACTTGTTGTGATAAACAATCTTGATGCTTTGGTTTTGTAAGAAAAGCATCTCTTTCTACCATTTTTGGAATTCAAGTTCGCCTTTGAATTGGGATGAACACGGATTCATATAACAATCTCCTTTCCATTCATGGTTAGGCTCTATAAACACATTCTACTTGTTGTGGGAAACGATTTTGACGCTTTGGTTTTGTAAGAACAACATCTTTTTCTACCATTTTTGGAATTCAGGTTCGACTTTCAATTGGGATGAACATGGATTCACATAATAATCACCTCTCTTTTCATGATTGGGGACCGTAATCACTTTTTCCTTATTGTGATAAACGATTTTGGCGCATTGGTTTCATAAGAAAAACTTCTTCTGCCATTTTTAGAATCAATGTTCATCTTTTAATTAGGATAAACATGGATTAACATAATAGTCTCCTTTCTTTTCATGATTGGGCACCATAAACATATTCTCCTCATTGGGATGAATAATATTGATGCTGTGGTTTCGAAAGAGAAACTTCTATTTCTACCATTTTTAGAATTGAAGTTCGTCTTTCAATTAGGATAAACGCGGATTCATATAATTATCTCTATTGTTTTCAAGATTGGGCACCATAATCACACTCTCATCATTGAGATAAATGTTTTGACGCTTTGGTTTCACAAGAAAAACTTGTTTTTCTACCATTTTTAGTATTGAAGTTCGTCTTCCAATTAGGATAAACATGGATTCACGTAACAATCTCTTTTCTATTCAAGGTTAGGCATAATAAACAGATTCTACTTATTGTGATAAACGATTTTGACGCTTTGGTTTTGTAAGAAAAACATCTCTTTCTACAATTTTTGGAATTTAAGTTCACCTTTCAGTTGGGATAAGCATGGATTCACATAATAATCTCGTCTCTATTCATGATTAGGTGCCATAATAACATTCTCTTTGTTGGGATAAATGATTTTGATGCTTTGGTTTCGTAAGAAAAACTTGTTTTCCTACCATTTTAGTATTCAAGTTCATCTTTCAATTGGGATAATGTAGGTTCACGCAACAATCTCCTTTCAATTCATGGGTGGGCACAATAAACACATTCTACTTGTTGTCATAAACGATTTTGATGCATTGGTTTCGTAAGAAAAACAGCTCTTTCTGCCATTTTTGGAATTCAAGTTCGCCTTTCAATTGGGATGAACATGGATTCACATAAAAATTTCCTCTATTTTCATGATTGGGCACCATAATCACATTCTCCTTACTGTGATAAACGATTTTGGCACATTGGTTTCATAAGAAAAACTTCTCCTTCTAGCATTTTTAGAATTAAATTTCATCTTTCAATTGGGATAAACATGGATTTACATAATAATCTCCTTTCTTTTCATGATTGGGCACCATAAACACATTCTCCTCATTAGGATGAATAATATTGATGCTTTGGTTTCGAAAGAGAAACTTCTACTTCCACTATTTTCAGAATTAAAGTTCATCTTTAAATGAGGATAAACTTGGATTCACATAATAATCTCTATTTTTTTCAAGATTGGGCACCAAAATCACATTCTCCTCATTGAGATAAATGTTTTAATGCTTTGGTTTCATAAGAAAAACTTGTTTTTCTACCATTTTTAGAATTAAAGTTCATCTTTTAATTGGGATAAACGTGGATTCACATAACAATCTCCTTTCTATTCTTGGTTGGGCACTACAAATACATTGTACTTGTTGTGATAAATGATTTTGACACTTTGGTTTCGTAAGAAAAACATCTCTTTCTACCATTTCTGGAATTCAAGTTCATCTTTCAATTGGGATAAACAAGGATTCACAAAATAATCTCCTTTCTTTCCATGATTGGGCACCATAAACACATTCTCCTCGTTGGGATGAATAATATTGATGCTATGGTTTTGAAAGAGAAACTTCTATTTCTACTATTTTTAGAATTGAAGTTCGTCTTTCAATTAGGATAAACGTGGACCACATAATAATCTCCATTCTTTTCAAGATTCGACGCCATAATCATATTCTCCTTATTGAGATAAATGTTTTGATACTTTGGTTTCATAAGAAAAACATATTTTTCTACCATTTTTAGAATTGAAGTCAATCTTTCAATTGGGATAAACATGGATTCATGGAACAATCTCCTTTCTATTCATTGTCGGGCACTATAAACACATTTTACTTGTTGTGATAAATGATTTTAATGCTTTGGTTTCGTAAGAAAAACATCTCGTCCTACCATTTTTGGAATTCAAGTTCATCTTTCAATAGGGGATAAACATGGATTCACAAAATAATCTCCTTTCTTTTCATGATTGGGCACCATAAGCACATTCTCCTTGTCGGGATGAATAATATTGATGCTTTGGTTTCATAAGAGAAACTTCTATTTCTGCCATTTTTAGAATTGAAGTTTGTCTTTTAATTAGGATAAACGTGGATTCACATAACAATATCCATTCTCTTCAAGATTGGGCACCATAGTCAAATTCTCCTCATTGAGATAAATGTTT
>JBBYHO010032769.1:0-11272 GCA_038382025.1 Adansonia gregorii
TGTTTTATGTAAAATTTTGCTGGTTCAGTTTTTTGCGACTAGGTTTTAAGAAAACCTTGACCTTTTTGTTCAATTAAATTTTTTTCAGAGTTGGTTTTTCTTTGAAGGTCTAAAGACTGTTAAAGGAAGCTTTTTCCAAGGTAAAGGTGAGAGCTTCGGCTTTAATCTAGTATTTTTCTGGCCCTATTTCTTTTTGTTTAATTTTTGGTTTATTTTGCAATGGGTTGAGTTCCTTTTATTTTTAATCTGTAGTGGGATAACTTACTGAAGAAGTGAAGTGGGTTTTGTTTGGATTAACCATTTGATTTGAATTTGTAAAATTGGTTTCTTTTAAAAGTGTTTTATTTTAAATCTGTGCTTTAATAAATTAATGGCATTGGTACAATGAATTAAGTTGTTCTTTTTTTTTTTTTTTTTTTTCTTTTTGATATAAGAATCCAAGTTAAAGTTTAATTAAACAAGTTTTTTTTTTTTTTAACTAAGATGGAAAGATATGTAAAGGTTATGATTTGTGGAGTTATGAAATTTGGAGATTTTTAAAGTTGAAATTGGAATTTTCTAATGAAAGTATGAATCTTCATTGCAATTCATTGCCCAAAAATTCATTCACTTCTCACATGGCAAATTATTTATGGGTTCTGGGTCCCTTCCCCACTCCTCTTCTTTGATAAGAACTCAAGCTAGCACCTTTGTTAGTTTTATGCTATTATTGGGGCATCCAATCAGTTTAGAGTTCCAATTTGACATGTTATTAAAATAAGAGTTATATTCCTTTGTTGTTTAAATCATGATCCTAGTTCTTCCAACGATGTTGCTATGGTATCTTTATCTGTCTCCCGTTCTACGCTAACTTCTCCTTTGTACAAAGATGAAAAATGAAGAACTTGTAGTTAAAAAGTGATTTATGGATTAAATTGCACGTTATAAGGATCAAATAAAGATCTTTATGTTTTTGGCTGAGAAACCATAATTTGGATTCTAAATTTACAATTGAAAGCTAGCAGCATGTATACTTTCTTCAAGTTCCTAGGAATTTCTTCCTAGAAGCCTAGCTAGAATATGTCTTAAAGGCTTGAGTTTGCAATGAACTCATTGCTCTTCTTTGCTTGATTTTATCCCAAGAAAGTAATTTAGAGTTTATGTTGTTAGTTTTCAAGTCATTTATGATGAAATTTTTTTTTCCTTTCGTTCTTTCCTTTATCAGAGAAGGAAAATGGTTTTTGAGCTTCTAAGCCATTGTATTAAGGAATCTTAGTTTGTAGTTACCTTTTAGCTTATTCTGAGCTTTTTGGTTCAAAAACTTGATGCAAGCTACTAAAATTTTGTTACTAATTATGACATTTTTTTGGCTTGTACAACCAGGACATATGATCATTATTTTTTTTGCTTTCTTGAATGAAGTAATGATTCTAACAAAGTAGTATCATTGCATACACTCATCTAGCTGCCAATGCATGAATGGTCATCGAAGTGAAGATGTGATTTTCCCAATGTTTCAACATCAAAAATTAGAATCCTAAGTTGATTGCCACTCTTTCAATTGTATGTAAATGGTTTAATGATCTTGCTAAGAGAGTACTATAGAAGGAGTTTTGTAAAACAAAGGCCCCAAAGATGATGCTTGATGCAGTTTGGTGGAAGTCACAGTGTTGCTGGAAACTGAAGAGCAATTAGAAAACTGATTATTTATTTTTAGGATGTAGCGGTGGTCACTTGTTCATAACATTCAAATCCCTCACCATTTTGTTAACAGGACTACATTTTTTTGGACCTCAAGTAAGAGCTTACTTTTGCCACAATGCAGAACAAATATTTTTCTGTGTCTAACCCTTGCGAACATTTTGACCAAGAGGAAAAGGGCAATATGGGGTTTTTTTGAGGAGTTTTCAAGTCATTCTTGGTTTCGAAGGTTCAAAAAATGTTGAATGACTAGGGTGCCCAACTTCATCCAACAACACTATGCCCTTATTATAAAGTTGTGGAACATGCTACAAGCTAAGATGGTACCACATAGTGCAAGCTGTAGATTGGAAGCTTGTGAGGATTGCATCGAGTATTATGTCTACCCAAATAGACATATGTTTGGTGTCTGCACCCTTTTAACTTTCCCTGATTCTGAAGAAACTTTTGAATCAGAGTGATCCGTTGAATGCAAAAATCTTTTGCAAGCTTGCAACAAGCATTCATAGATTATCAAAAAAGAATGGGGGTTACAGGGAAACTCTTTTCTTGGGTGCTAACATTGAGGCAAGTCTTTTTATTCCCTTCTAGGCAGAGAGGTCTTGCATTAATTATTAATGTATGTCACCCGTCGTGCTACCTGCATAGTTGCATCTTTTGTTCTTTGATTATAAGAATGACAAAGAGAGAGTTTGGAGCAAATAAAAAATGGACAATTTATTATTACTGTTAGGCAAGAACCATTATGTCCTTTTCTTTCTTTAGCTAATAATGATGTAAAATTCGTTTACTTATTAACACCATTGTTTCCTTGGTGCAAATTTACATTCATGGTGAGCAACCTTGATTGCTAAAATTGCTTGGCTGAAGATAGAAGTAACCTTTCTGACATAATGGACATGCATATGATTTAAGGCAATTAGGTTTCGTTGGGAGTTTCTTTTAGTTATTTGGCAAAAAAAATCCCTACTTGGCTATATCTGACAATATATATCTTATTGTTTGCACCTTGTTTATCATCTCGTGTATGTAATTTTCTCCTTGTGGATTAAATTAAGTTGTACCAACTTTGTTTCTCTGTATTTGAAATCAACCATTATAACTTGGCATCTACTCTTTAGAGTTTTGCTGCTTTGTCTAGCCCTCACCAAGTGTTTTTTAGAAGGTTTGAGAAGCTATTTGTTAACCATTTGCTTTTAAAATTATTCATTGGTTAACAGTGGTCATAGTGAGCATGTTGTAATATCGTGTGCTTTGTAACTTTATGTATGGCTCATATATGTTTCAATAGCTGATTGGTATCTTCAATAACTCATGAAGTTGTTTTAGGTATGTGAGCCCAAAATAATGATTGAACTAAGAGGGGATGAATTGGTTCTTTGAAAAATTTGTTCATAAATTGACCTTTTATAAAAAATTAAAGTAAACTGAGATTGAAAAGGGAGTTAAGGGTAATAGAAAAAACAATCGATATATTGAGGTTTCATCTTTGAATTTGGAGCTTACATCCTCTTTTCTTGGCATTTCCTTGCCCAGGTGATTTTTACAATTCACTAATGAAATTGTTACCTTTAAGGCTAAGGTATAACTTTACAACTCTATCTTTTAAGGCTTAGATAGAACCTTTTAACCTTCTTAAGAATTCTACCTTAAATTCTTAAGTGTTTTCACTTACTTTCACATAACCCTCTGTTTTGTGATATGAATGAAATGTTTGCAAACAATTAAAATCTCTAGTAGATGGGTGTTTGCTGAAATTTAAGTACAAAGCAGATGAGATACAAATAAACTTGAAAGATTATAAATTAGATATAAAAAGAATGAAGAATTTGAATACTTTGAGTTTTTATTGTTTAATGATTGATTGATCTTGGTATCTTTTACTTCTTTAATTATTGAAAACCTCTATTTATAGCTTGGAATTGATTTATAGATGTTGGTCATTAAATGAGGTTGGTGGAGAGCTATTGTAGCCTTCTTAAATGCTTATTTTCGTTTAGTCCCGTGCTATTGTATCTATGAGCTTTGAATTAATTTCGATTTTGATATAATAATAACTTAAGCTAAGTTAACTTGTATTCAATTGCTTTCAACTTAGTACTTGTGCTAAATTAAAAAATATTTTGAAAAAATACTAAGTTCCTATTTTTTCACAAATATATGTTTCAAAGTGCACATTTATACTTAAAATATTTTTGAGTTATGTTTGAGTCAAATTCAAACCAAAAAAATCATTTTACAAAGGAGTTTAAGGGGATGTATTGACACAACACATAAAAGTATCGATACTATGTTTAAAACCCTTAAATATATCGATACAAATTAGCATGTATCGATACAACTGTGAGTATCAACACTCACCCTACATATATCGATACATTGCTTGACAGTAGCTAAGGTTTGGCTGAAACCCCCGAAAGTGTCAATACAAGTGTGTATGTATCGATACATGATGACAAGTATTGAAACTCAAGCAGATGTATTGATACAATAGCCTGCAATAGTCACATGTTTAATTCTTGTATCGATGCATTTTGTACTATATTGATACAATAGCATCTGATTGAACAGAAACAAACATTTATGAAGGCCACAATGATTCTCCACAGACCATATTTAATGCTCAATATCTATAAATCAATTCCAAGCTATAAATAAAGATTCCCAACAACTGAAGAAGTAAGAGATACAAGATCAATCAAGCATTGAACAACAAAAGCTCAAAGTCTTCAAATTCTTCTTTCTTTTTGTATACCATTTGTACTCTTTTAAGTTTATTTCTATCTCATCCACTTTGTGCTTAAATTCTAGCAAACACCCATCTAGTAAAGGTTCTAATCATTTGTAGACACTTATTCATATCACAAAAGAGGGTTATGTGAAAGTGAATGAAAACACTTAAGAATTTGGGGTAGAATCCTTAAGGGGATTGAAAGGTTCTATCTATGCCTTAAAAGATAGAGTCGTAAGGTTATAGCTTAGCCTTAAAGGTAACAATTTCATTAGTGAATTGTGGGAATCACTTTGGCAAATAAGTGCCAAGAAGAGAGGACATAGTTTTCGAGTTCAAAAACTGAACCCCTATATATTTATTATTTGTTTTTCTTATTCTTCTTTTTAGTTTCAATTTCTTTCAAATTTTTGTAGAAGATAAATTTGTGATCAATTTTTCAAAGAAACAAATCACATCCTCTTGGTTCAATCTTTACTTGAGATAAAATAGTATCGATATAGTACTAAGTGTATTGATACAAGAATTAAAAAATGTGACCGTTATAGGCTGTTGCATTGGTATATCAGGTTGAGTATCGATACTTGTCATCATGTATCGATATAGACATACTTGTATTAATATTTTTAGGGGTTTCAACCAAACCTTAGCTATTGTGAAGCAATGTATCGATATTATGGAGTGTAAGTATCAACACTTACTACGTTGTATCGATACATATTGATTTGTATGAGTACATTTGAGGGTTTCAAACATAGTATTGATACATTTATGCATTGTGTAGATACAACTCTTTAAACTCTTTTATAAAATGATTTTTCTTAGCTTGAATTTAATATCTCAAAAATATTCTAAGTATATATGTGCATTTCGGAACATATATTTTTGAGAAAATAGGAACTTAATATTTTTTTCAAAATGTTTTTCAATTTAACACATGTACTAAATTGAAAATAATTGAGTACAAGTTAATTTAGTTTAAGTTATAGTTATATCAAAATCGAAATTAATTCAAAACTAACACTATTTATTTTTTTGATATAATAAAATTTAAGATAAATTTGCTTATTAATGACTCCCATGGAAAACTCCTCTTCAATAAAAGCAATGATTTTCAAAAGTTTTAATTGTGAAAATAGAGTCCTTTAAAGCTACAATATTTTGAATCTACAACATTGCCCATGATTTTTAGAAATCAAGCTATAGCATGTAAAATTGTTCTATGTTGTTGGGTTCCAACACGATAATATCATCATCATAATCACGTGTATAATAATATCATCATATTAATAGATGCAAGACATATTTGGCAAATTTATAACATTTTCCTCCTTTTTTGTTGTATCAAAACACAGGAAAGATTAATTCAAAGCAAAGGAGAAAACGCAATTATAGTGTGCACAATCAAAGATAATCCATTGAGAATAAAGCACTATATATATTCAATAAAATAATCAAAAAATGTCCAATGGAATGGAAAGAGTTTGAGAACCATAAACTCTTAAAACTAAAGAGTGATCCTAAAATGATCCTACTATGACTAATTATCATTGGCCGGAAGATCCTCGAAAGGTGGAGTAGTAGGTGGAAGAGCATGAAAAAAGGCTATCAAAAAGTTAGAAAATTGTTCGATCAATGCCTGGTGACTATGCTCAAGACTCGAAAGGCAAATATTGATAGAATCAAAGTAGTGATCCCAAGAATTAAAGCGCCACCCCTATGTGTCAGGGCAGCCTATGATGGAATTGTAAATAATTTAGACGTCCATAAGCACGAATGATAAGGTGTCGGGAGCTAGAGGTGGAGGAGGCATATCATGCTCTACATTATCACCATCATGATCATCAAGATTGAGAGCAGCTGATTGCACATGTGGTGAAGATGGTTGTTGACGAGCCTTAGAAACAAAATCAGCTCATTGAATGTCACGCCCAGCGAGCCGATAGATTTTTATCCACTATAGCGATAAGGAGATACCATAATCCTGAGGTCGCAAACAAGATCAAGATCTTGAGTTTCGATATAGTAGCTCAAGGCCATGCCATGTAGGAGGCTATGACAACCATGGACACCAAGGACAAAGTCGATAAAGATAAAGTGGGTAAGGTTTGGATGAGTTCTGGTTTGAATCATATGTAGCCACCAATGATCAGATTCGTTAATTAAAGTGTATTTGGTGCCGTAAAGATGGAGCACATAAGAAATGATAAGATGAAATAGGGAATCAATCGAAGAAAGGAGGGTGGCTTTGTTATTTAGAGTATGCAAGGTAGCGGGTGCCAGACCTTTGTTGGTTATACTTTTATTTGGGAAACCAAAAGCAGTCGTAAGGGAAGCACGGTTGACTACAAGATCTTATCCCAAAAGATAAGATCGAATTGTAATTACACGATCATGATCATTAGTTACAAATGAGGCATTGCTACATAATGCACGAATAAGGCTCTGCGAACTGGAACATTGAAAGATAAAAATTTGGTCCAATCAAAGGTCTCGAAAGTTTGAAGGTATGGATAAGAAATGGATCAAAGAAAAGGAAAGTCGATAACTTGACATTGTTGGATAGGTATACGGGCATAGATGGTATTAAATCGCTCATGAGCCCATGTGTCTTGGTGAGTCAAAGAATGATTGATTTTAGGTCGAAAGTGATTGACGAGCAGAAAAAATGGAAGCGCGGGTAATAAAACCTTGACGAAAGACGGTTTGTTTGGTTTTGGGAGGCATGGTTATGCAGAAAAATTTTATCGAGCAGGTGGTGATAAGGTAGAATTAGAAGGTGATGCAGACAAACTGATGATAGGATGGATGTTGGTGAAGTGATTAGAATGATTTGAAAGGAATCAAATGAAGTGGGAGTGGGTTCAGAGAAGGTTTTATGAGGGTGGTGTAGGTTATGAAAGGGAGTGAGGCAAGTAGATAGTGCTAGGGATAGGTTACCTAAGCAAGATGGATTACTAAGGAAGAATTGTTTAAGGAATATAATTGAACAGGTGGGGAGCAGAGGGTTTTGGTGGTAATGTGGAGCACTATGAAAATAGTTTTAAGATCAAACACAACAAACAGAGTTGGGAAGGATTGACAATGAAAAAAACACTTGAAAATTTAAAAAAATTTAGACAAATTTTGAAGGCTTTGAAGAGGAGTTGGTTAAAGTTTAAAGGAAGGAATTGTTGAATGTTTGAAGATTTTTGGTGCCAATTGATTGAATTTTTGAAAGGAAATGTTGAATTTTATGAAATAAAACTGTTTTGGATTAAGGATTATAGGAAAAGATGAAGATTAGATGACAAGTGAGGATTACGAAGTGTTAGGGTTAAAGAAACTAAGGCAACTATGGCTCAAACTTGATAAAAATGAAGTTATGCATGTAAAGATAGCCTAAATCGATAGTTTGTATTGATACAAACTAGGATGTATTGATACATTCAGTCAAAACTTAGAGTCATGTATCGATACGAAGAATAATTTTGGGTTTTGTATGGATACCTTAAACTTGGTCTCGAGATTGGAGATGATTCTTGGCTTGTATCGATACAAACTAAGAAGTATCAATACCTTGTATCGAGACTTAAAGTTACGTATCGATATACAGAACAATTCTGTGTTCAATATCGATACCATGAACTATGTCTTAAGATTGTAAATGAGTTTTGGCTTGTATCAATATGTATAGCTTAGCATTATGTCATTTCTACTTATATGGTATCAATTCAAAACATATTTTTGACCTAATTGCTTATTAAACAACATTTGAAAATGCAAATTTGAACAAAACTTTGATATCAAAATCATTTTGCATGAACAACAATATCAAAATTTAATCCATAAAGCAAAATCATTCAAATCATCAAGAGGCATAAAAGAACACATCATTAATAAACAAAGAGGTATGCAAGGCTAGCTTTTCTAATCAAGTAAGTTAAACATAGTTTAAACTATATTTAGACAACATATAAGAATGTTATCAAACTTATAAATTTAAGGGCATTCATTAAACCAAGTTTAATGAAAATATCGGCTAGTGAAAATCTATCATTCTCTTCTAATTCAAGCACTATATCACCTTTTTACCCATGATATCTAATAAAGTGATATCTAACTCTATATGCTTAGTTTTAGAATACTGAATTGGATTTTTGGTCAGACAAATAACATTAATATTAACATATTTTATAGGAATGTAATCCATGGTAATTTCAAAATCCTCTATTTGTTGTTTTATCCACAAGATTTAGGCACAACTTTCTCTAGATATGTACTCTGGTTCAATTGTGAACAAAGCAACACTATTTTATTTCTTGAAGAACCATGATATGAGCATATTTCCAAGAAATTGACAAGTACCGAAATGTTTTTCCTATCAATTTTACATCCATTAAAACCCGTATCGGAATAAGCATGTAAAGTAAGAGATGATTTTTTGGGTATCATAAGCCTAAATTAGGAATGTCTTTAAGATATCTAAAGATTCTTTTTGCAGAAACTAAGTGTGATTCCCTAGGTGATGATTGATATCTAGCATATAAGCATACATTAAACATTATATCAGGTCTACTTGTGGTAAGATATAGTAGTGAGCCTATCATCGACCTAGAAAATTTAAAGTTAACACATCTATCTCCTCCATCCTTCTCAAGCTTTGTTGAAGTGCTCATAGGTATGGAACAAGGCTTTGCTTCATCCATTTTAAACCTTTTGAGTAACTCCTTTGTATACTTCGCTTTATTGAGGAAAATGCCATCTTTCGTTTGCTTGACTTATAGTTCCAAACGAATGTTAATTCTTCCATCATGCTTATTTTAAATTCACCTTATATTATTTTAGAAAATTCTTAATAAAGAGATTCATTAGTGGCACCAAATATAATATCATCAACATAAACTTTAACTACCAAAATGTCCATGCCTTTGACTTTTATAAACGAGTTTTGTTAACATTGCCTCTATTAAGACCTTTTTCAATTAAAATTTTGAAAGTCTTTCATACCATGCTCTAGGCATTTGCTTTAAGCCATGCAAGGCTTTTGAGAGTTTGACAACATGATCAATATAATGAGCATTTTCAAAATTGGGAGGTTGCTTAACATAAACTTCCTTGTTAATAAAACCATTTAAAAAAGCAATTTTGACATCCATTTGAAATAACTTGAAATTATTAAAGCATGCAAAGGCTAATAGTATTCTAATGGCCTCTAGTCTACTTACAAGGGCATAAATCTCATCAAAATCAATTCTTTTTTCTTGACTATATCCCTTAGCTACTAATTTAGCCTTATTTCTAACTATGGTTTCATGCTCATCAAGTTTGTTCCTAAAGACCTATGTAGTAACTACGATGGATAATCACTAGGTTTTTCTACTAAATTTAAAACTTTACTCTTCTTAAATTAATTTAACTTTTCTTACATGGCCATTATCTAACTATCATCCTTTAGAGCCTCATATAAATTCTTACGTTTAATTGTGAAAGAAAAGTTACATAATGGATGCATTTCTAAGAAATGATCTAGCTTTTACCCTTTGATTAGGATCACTAATTATCTCACTTTTTTACATAAGTCAACTCTTTCATATGATTTCTTTCTTTTTCAACTTGGGTTGGCTCAGGTAGTTCATTTTCTTTTGAAACTTCTTGATCTTGAATTGTTTGTTCTTGCTCTTTGTCTGATGCTTCAGCTTGATGTTCTTAGAAAATCTCTACATCATTTCTATCAAGAGATGCCTTTCTCAAGGGTGAATCAGCTTTATCAAATATAAACATGTATGGATACCTTTCTCAAGGGTGAATTAGCTTTATCAAATATAAACATATATGGACTCTTCAACAACTAAAGTTCTCTTATTAAACACTCTATAAGCTTTATAATTTGTAGAATAGCCAAGAAAATTCCTTTATCACTTTTTGCATCAAATTTATCAAGATTATCTTTTTCATTATTTAATACAAAGCATTTACAACCAAAAGGATGAAAATGGCTAATGTTAGGCTTTCTTCATTTAAAAAGTTCATATGGAGTTTTCTTAAAAATTCACCTAACCATAGCTTTATTTATAATGTAGCAAAAAAGGTTAATGGCTTCCGCCTAAAAATCCCCTAGTAAATTATTTTTAAAAAGCATGGTTCTAGCCATTTCTTCCAAGGTTCTATTTTTCCTCTTAACAACTCTATTTTGTTGAGAGGTTCTAGGAGCTGAGAAGTTATGACTAATACCATTTTCTTTACAAAATTTGTTGAAACCAAGATTTTCAAATTCTTTTCCATGGTCACTTCACACAATTGAAATAGAATAACCTCTTTCATTTTGAATAATTTTGCAAAAAGTAATAAATTTATCTAAGGCTTCTCTTTAGAGCTTAAGAAAAGAACCCAAGTAAACCTAGAGTAGTCATTCGCAATAACAAATACATATTAATGTCCTTGTAAGACCAAAAAGATCAATATGAATAAGTTGTAATACTCTAGTAGTTAAAACAATGTTAATTGGTTTGAATGAAGTTCTCCTATGTTTTTCATGAACACATGTATTATGTATTATGCCATTATCAAATTTCATTTTTAGCAATCTAACAACAAGGTCTTTCCTAGATAATTTTGAAATTACATTCATACTAACATGTCCTAATCTTCTATGCCATAACCAAGACAAGTCATCATTTTTAGCAATAAAGCAAACATTTTAAGAAGACAAGTCATCTAGATACACAATATAAACATTTCCTTCTCTATGTCTTATAACAACAATTTTATTTGATTTAATATCAATAACTTGACAATTCATTGACTCAAAAATAACTTTCATGCCTTTATCACACAATTGACTAATACTAAGGAGGTTATGTTTGAGACCTTTGACAAATA
>JBBYHO010032811.1:0-11271 GCA_038382025.1 Adansonia gregorii
CTCTCAAACAAAAAACTTTCCATATTCAAATTTAACCATTTTTCATAGAAATTTTCAAGAAATTTTAAGTTTAAAAGTTTTTCAAGGTAATTTTATCTAGAAATTTTGTAATTTTTGCTTACATCCATCATTTTTTCTTTAATATGAGTCAAAATCATGTTAAGCTCATGGATTTTATCCATGTTGAAAGGCCAACATGTTGACAATGATCAATTTCTTATATATTTTTTGATATATTTAATTTTGTTTTGAAACATTATTGTTTTTGATGAGATATTAATTTTGTTGAATGTATATATTTATGGTTACATTGTTATTCTTAATATTTTCATGTTAATATGTTGATCTACATATTTATATATTTATTTTTTTTGTCATTTTATTTTTGTATTTAAACTTGATATTTAATCATGTTTATTTTCATGATTTTGTGTTACAAAACATTGATGCATTTTTATTTCTTACCTTGGCCGAATTTGAAATGAATTGGCAATGATGGTTTGGTGCTTATTGTTGTCTTGATTTCATGTTTTTTAGCCTATCTTGTAAATAGTAGAAATTTTAGGGATTAAATCATAAAATACGTGAGCTTTTTTATGCCATTTTAGGTTTGGTCAAGAGCTTCATAGGCTGTTGGAAAGCTTATTTTGTGTGTTTTGGAACATGTTTTAGGTGATTTTAACATTTTAGAGGCCATTTTGCAATTTTAAAAAATTTAAAAGTTAAATTGTAAAATATTCAAAAATCATGTTTTATGGCCAAAAGTGCTTAGTTGAACCTCAATGTAGATTTTTTTCATGATTTTTGGGTTAATTCCTGGTTGGTTTGATGATTTTTTGTGATGTTTTATGATGATTTTTTTCACGTAGGGGTTAAAATATAATTCTATGAAGTTTCAGGACTAGTTTGGAAAAATAGAAAATTTTTATTTATGGTCAATGGTGTTTGATAGAACCTTCATAGGAATGATTTTCATGATTTGCATGCTGATTTTTTTCATGATTAGTCATATTTTGTGATGATTTATTATTTTTTTCTATATAAGGGTCAAAATGTAATTTTATAAAGTTTAGGGGTTATTTTGTAAATTATAAAAAAATGTTTTTTTAGGCCAAGGTGTTTGGCTGGATGCTTGTTGATATATTGGCTGCATTTTCATACATAATTTCATATGATATTTATAATTTTTAGGTTATTTTCTTATGTAAGGACTAAAATGGCAATTTAGAAAAATGTAGGGGCTAAATTGCAAACTTTGGTATTTAGGGGCAAAATGGTCATTCTGTCATTTTTAAAAATTTCAATTATTCCTGTGGCCTTCCGTAAAGGTATGAAAACTTTCAAAACTTTTCATATTCTCTCAGTTTTTATCGGATATTAAATGAAATTTAAAAAAATTAAAGGTTTAATTGCAATTTTTGCTTTTTAAGCCAAATTTTGAACTTTGGTTTCCACATTTAAGGTAAATTCATCCATTTCTCATCATTTTAGTATCCATTAGGGTTACTAAGATACTTTCATATTGATGATCTACACTAGGGCATTTTGGAATTTTTGCTTACCGGGATGCTTTTACCCTAAAGGTGAATGCCTTAGGATTGGTTTAGTCTAAGGTCATTTTAATATCCATTAGGGTTACCGAGATACTTTCGTGTCGAAAGTATACTAATATTTTAATTTCTATAATTTTTGTCATGTTCATCAAGGACTATCTTATTCTTGAATAAGTGCCAGTTTGATATTGTAACAAGGGGTAAACAAAAGGTTTGATTGTTTCCCTAACATACACCGTGCATGTGCATTTGCATTAGATTCTCACCAAACTCCATGGCAAGATTAGAGTCCCAATTATTAGGAGGAACTAAGCTATCTACCTTCATGAGTGCCCTTCGTATAGGCACAGCAAGAACTTTCAAGGCGTAAATTACCTATGTCTCTCACGAGTAACATCAGTATTTACATAGGGAAACCCATCCACCAGATCAAACTACTTTTGCCAAACTTGCAATGGACCTAGGATCAGGGTACCTCCACTATCCTTACTGGATGGAAGAGTAATTCAAATACTGATTTTGATTCAACTTAACCCAATATAGTGACCACTACGAGCCTAACCATTTGAAAATCATACCAAAATATTGCTACAATAACTCAAAAATAGGAACACTTAAGGAAAACACTTCTTACTTTTACTCTTATGTACCATGGTTATGTAAGCAACAATAAATGTACATCATTGCCTACATATTTGATTTTACCCCTTGATAAATCACTGAGGCACACTGTTACACTATCTGACGGACTGCTACCCCTTGATTTTACCCATTTAAACCATTCAAGCATTATGCTATCTAATTAATGGCTTAACATATCTCTGTTAGTGAGTGACAATGGATTTATATCATTACCTAGTTGGGTGTAGACACTTAATTTCACCCGAGTCCCTTTTTTTATAATCCTGAATATGCAAAATTGAGAAATTAATGGCCACCTTTATCGTGAATGTTTTTTTAACAAGACACTTTCGAGACCTTTTTAGTCACGTTTAAATGGTCGCAAGTTCAGGTGACATAAAAAGTCATATGTTGATCTCTAATTTTGGATATACAAGATGAATATTTAAGAGAAAATTTATTTCTTAATAGTTTTTTTCTCAAATTTTGAAACTCTATCTCTACAGATGATATCACAATCAAATTTCTTATTTTTAAAAATTTTTTGAGAATTTTTCATAAATTTTGAGAAATTGACTATCGTATATTTTTACCAATACTAGTGTAAAATTTATGCTAATACTCATTTCAAAAAATAAAAAATATTTAAGGAAAAATTAAAATTGGCAACTTATATCATGAGGTGTTAGGTTGCTCATTTTAGGAATTAATTTTGAATTTTTCACAATACCATGAGTACCATAGTCATGAAATTATTCCTGATAAAATTATTTTGAATTTTGAATTTTCATATTTACCATTTTGTAAATTAATATTTTGAATAATATGTTTTATTTAATTTATTTTATATAAGTTTCAATGTATTCAGTGGAAATTTTCTTGATTCTAGAATATGAACTTTCCATTATTTGTTAGATTTTTGGTGGAATTTTCTTAGGTTTTAAACCTCAAAATTCTTAAAATATTTCCTTTTTACCACCGTCAGATCAGTTTTTCAAAATTCATTTATTTGTTATAAAATTAGAATTTTTCATGTTTCAGAAACAAATAGTTTTTTTTTATTTTGTAAATGTTTTGGATGATTTTTTTGAGTTTATAATTTTTAAAATTCTTATTAAATTAGTTTTTCAAAATTCAATTTATTTTCTAAGTTTTAGAATTTTTCTTGCTATCGAAACACGAAGTTTTCTACTTCATAAATGTTTATGTTTAATTCACATTAAATTGATTTTTCAAAATTCAATTTATTTTAGAATTTTTTACTTTTTTTTTTTTACATATAATAGTTCCTAATATAGGTTTTTCTTGTAAAATTTTATGAGTTTTTTATTTTTAAGTTTTAATTGTACATAAAAATTATTTTTATTATTAGATTAAATTAAATTGATAATATGAAATTTATTGTAAATACATAATTTTTAATATTTTTATAATTTAGTCCTTTTAATTAATTTTACGGTTGCAAATTACAAAATATCATCTAAAACTCTCTAGAATTGATGATGTCATTCATGACCTCTTTTACTAAATGACAAAAAATCATTAATTTAAATCAAATCCTAATTAATGAAAAGTAAAAGAAATAATAAATAAAGAAAATTAGTAAATACCAAATAAAAGAAAAAGAACTAGGACAATTTGGTGGAAGCCTCCACCACCACTCTTGCTTTTCCTCTCATCTTGAAAAGCCATAGGATAAACTCTCCCAAATAGTTAATGATTTTCGTAGCCAAATTTAGCCATATTTCTTAGAAATTGTTTAAAAAAATTTAAGTTTTCAAGCCTTTCAAGGCAATTTCATGAAGAAATTTTGTAATTATTGCTTATTTCCATCATTTTTCTTTTTTTTAATGAGTTAAAATATTGTTAAGCTCATTTGAAAGGCAAACATGTTGACAATAACAATTTTCTATATATTTCTTGTTATATTTAATTTTTTTAGTTAAAGCTTGATTTTTTTATGAACTATTGTTATTTTTGATGAGATATTAGTTTTGTTGTATATATGTGTTTATGTTTATATTGTTATTCTTAATATTTTCATGGTAATATGTTGATTTACATTTTCATATATGTATTTTTATTATTGTGTTTTTGTATTTAGGTTTGATGGTATTTATTCATGCTTATTTTTATGATTTTTATTACAAAATTTTGATGCATGCTAACTCTTGACCTTGGCTGAATTTAATAGGAATTTTTGGAGATAATTTTATGCTTTTTTTATTTTATGGTTTTTAGGCTGTTTTGTAATGATAGGAAATTTAGGGATTAAATTGTAAAAATTTCTAATTTGTTATATATATTATTCTTGATGGTCAAAATTTTCTAGCACCATAGAAAAAGTGTTTTAGACATTTTCAAACCTATTTTATGCATTTTTACATTTTAAGGGCTAATTTGTAATTTTAAGAAAGTTTAAGGACTAAATTGCAAAATACTAAAAACTATGTTTTATGGCTAAAAGTACTTGGCCAAATTTTCATAACACATTTTGCCATGATTTTTTTGTTGATTCTCACCTGGTTGATGATTTTTTATCATGTTTTATGATTTTTTCCATGTAGGGGTAAAAATGGAAATTTAAGAAGCTTAAGGACTATTTTGTAAAAAGTCAAAAGCAAAGGTGTTTGGCCAAATACTTGTGGATGTATTTGCCATGTCTTTCATGTATATTTTCATATGTTTGCAATGTTTTACGATGTTTTTCTATGTAAGGGCTCAAATGTAGATTTTGAAAAGTTTAAGGACTAAATAACAAATCCTAGTATTTAAGGGTAAAATAGTTATTTTTCTAATTTTAAATATTTTTATTATTCGTTTGGCCTTCCGTAGAGATATAGAAATCTTAAAACCTTTCATATCCTCTCGATTTTTTGTAAAGTACGAAATGAAATTTTCAAAAGTTTACGGGCTTAATTGTAATTTTTAAAATTTAAGCCAATTTTAGGATTTAATTTCCTTATTTAGGGTAAATTCAGAATTTCATCATCATTTTAGTGTCCATTAGGGTCCCAAAATGCTTTTTTCTTAAAAGTATATCTAGAGGGCATTTTGGTAATTTTTGCTTAAAATCGGTCCTAGATAGTAATTGCGATGCTTTTAATGCCAAAAGTGCATATTTAGGATAGGTTTGCCATTTCATCATCATTTTAATGTCCATTAGGGTACTAGGATACTTTCATGTCAAAGGTTTACCTTAAGGGCATTTTGGTAATTTTGCTTAAAACCAAGTCTTAGATAGTAATAGGGATGCTTTTATGCCAAGGGTGTATATTTAGGATAGATTCATCATTTCAATGCCATTTTAGTATTTGTTAAAGTATCAGGATACTTTCACGTCAAAGATATACCCTAAGGGCATTTTAGTAATTTTATTAAAATTAAGTGTTAGAGAGTAACTATGATACTTTTATGCCAAAGGTATATATTTAGGATAGGTTTGTCGTTTCATCAGTGTATTAGTGTTCGTTAAAGTACTGAGATACTTTCATATCGAAAGTATACCTTACAAGTATTTTGGTAATCCTATAAGCCCATTTTTGTTTTCTAACATGTCCAAGAAACTTATTTTGATTAATTTTTTAATTAAATTTGTTATGAAAAATTTTATTCTTTGAATGCATAATTTTTATTTGTTACAATTTAGTCCCTATAATTTGTTTTTATTCAAATTAAATTTTTTTCTCTTTCATATTTCTAGAGTTTGATGATGTCATGCATGATACAATCCACCAAATGGCACCAATAATTAATTTTAAATAAAATTAAAGTCTAAAAGATAAAAATAATAATAATCAATAAAAAAATCCTAGAAATCTTTGGGATTAGGCCAAGGGCTTTTTCTTTAGCCCTTGACTGACTTCAACACTATAGGGGATGGTTTCAACATTTTAGGGGCTTTAGCATTTGATAACAAAAAAATCACTAAAAGCATAAAAACCGTTTAGGTTTTCAAGCTTTTTAAGGTAATTTTACTTGTAAAAATTTTATTTTGGTTTATTTTATGTTTGAATCTTCATTTCTGTGAACTTTTTTGAATACTTGAGCTCATAGATTTTCATCCATGTTCAAAGGTCAAGTATGAAAGCAATGATCAAAGTTTCTTAATCTTGTTGTTAAATTTAATTTTTGCTAGAAATAGTTTGATTTTCATTGAGATTATTTGTGTTTGTTGGTAGATACATCCTTATTTTTCCTATATTATGCGTATGTTATTTTTCTTAATATATTTATGGTGATTTATATTGATTTGTTCATTATTTATTATGTTTTGATTGTCATTTATGTTTGGTAAAAATTCTAACATGTATGTAGATAATATTTATGAAAATATGTGATGAAAAAATCTTTTCATTGCTGAAATATCATGCTAGCTGAATCATGCTTGGGCTTGTATGTAATGTTTTTGATTTTTTATTCTATATTGTAAATATGAGAATTTTAGGGACTGTATTACAAAAATGAAAAAAATTTTAAGGCAATCTATGTTTGGCCGATTGCTTATGGATACTTAAGAAAGTGGTTTCATGCTTATTCTAATATATTCGAATGTATTTTATGCAATTTCCATCCTTTTGTGGTCATTTTATAATGTTAAAAAATTTAGGAACTTATTTGTAAAATTGTGAAATTTTTGTTTTAAGGCCATAGGTGCTTGGCAAAATTGATTATATGATTTTTGACATATTTTCTTGACTTTTTGTGATGAATTTTGTGTTCAATTATGAGTTTATTTTTAAAAAGGCTAAATTCCAAATTAAAAAAAATAGTGATCATTTTGTAAAACTTTGTGATTTAGAATTAATGTGATATTTTTTATATTTTGAGAATATTTCTAATTTTCCTCTGATCTTTTAAAAGGGTGTAAAATTATGAAAACATTTCCTATTCCTTTGGTTTTTCGATCGGGGTATGATATGTAATTTTGAAAAGTTTGAAGACCTATTAGTAATTTTTACATTTTATGTCTCAATGCTTAAATTACCCATAAAGGGTATAATTGTCACTTCATATCATTTTTTAATCCTTTAGGTATTGGGATACTTTTCTATCGAAGGTATACTTTAGAGGTATTTTATTAATTTTCCTTAGAACCAAGTCTTATGTAATTACTGAAAAACTTCTATGCAAAGTTGTATAGTAGGAATAGGTCCATTTATTCATGATGTCATTAAGTCCTCTAAGTTTCTAGGATACTTCTATGTCAAAGGTATATCTTAGGGATATTTTAGTAATTTATCCTAAAATCAAGTCCTTTATGATCAACGAGATACTTCTATATCAAAGGTGCATAATAAGGATAAGTTCTCTTTTTATAAAGTTAACAATTCCTTTAGGTTGCCAAGATACTTCAATGTTAAAGGTACCTTAGGTACATTTTTGCAATTTATGTTAGAACTAAGTCCTATATGATCGCCGAGATACTTATACGTCAAAAGTGTATAGTAGGAATATGTTCATTTGTCTATAAAGTTTTAATTATCTTTTAGGGTACCTAGATACTTAAATGTTGAAGGTACTCCCTGGGGACATTTCATTAATCTATTTTAGAATCCAGTCCTTTAGAGTCACCGAGATACTTTTACATCTAAGGTATACTTCAGGGTATATGTTGGTCATTTCTACTAATTAGGATCCTTAATGTTGAGTTTAGTGCATTTTGTCTGAACTAGGTCTTAAGGAATTTTTAAATTATTATTAATAAAATTGAAAAATTTTCAAATTAAAGCAATGTCTTTGATGTAAAATAAGTACGTGGAATTTCTCCTAGCATATAAGAAAGGTTTTATGGATTATTTTAATGACGAGATATCTATTGAAAAAAGTAAAAATCAAGATTTTTTTAAATTTGAAAAGATAAAACTTTTTATATTCCTCCGGTTCAGTGGGGTACAAAAGATATTTTTACTTTTAAAACCATTCGTATTCCATCGGACTATCCAGCAGGGTACAATATATATTTTCATTTTTAAAACCTTCCATATTCCATCAGCTCTCTAGGGAGTATGAAGGAGAATGATAAAAACTCTTATGTTCTTTAAGTTTTCCAGAAGGGTGCAAAAGATGTATTAATTTTCAAAAATATTAAAAACTCAATTTTCTAATTCAGAATAATAAATTTGTTTCATAAAATTTTATTGTGTAAATAAGAATTATAATCGAATATCAAATATCGAAACCAAATAAAAATCAAAATTAATGTTAACATATGATTAATAAGATACCAATTTCTAGGCATCACGAAAAGGTTGATTCTTACTTGTGATTATAACAGACTCTCAATCCTTTTCAAATGATCTTTGGTATTTTGTAGATCGCAAAGTTTGTTTTAAGGGTTTCATAACCCTCGAAATACGAACTTCAATAGATGACCAATCTCACTTAGGTAAAATAGATTAGTGGCAACTCGAAAATAAATGGTCATTTCATAATAACTATTTAAGATTAATTTAAGTAAGTGATTCATCTCAACAACTAGTCCCCATAACAAAAAGAATAAGAATAATAAGAAAAAATAACAATAGTATGGCCCCAAAACTAAAAAGTAATGATATATATATATATATATAGGAAGAAGGGGTATACCTTCCATTTTATGTGAGGATGGTCAGGATTCATATTCGAGTCATGTTATGATAGCTTAGCGACTCCACTAGGGACAGGATAAAGAGTCAGGCCTAAAATTAATTATGTGTTTAATTTTGATTAACTCAGTTTTAATTGGTATTTAATTGTAATTCCCAATACTCTTAAAATAATTATTATTATATTTTAATATATATGGAACTTTCGATATATATTATTCATATTTTTAACTAATCTTTTTGTTTCTTTGTAGCATTACTTTTATAGGGCATTTAGGATAAGCTTTTTATTATTTTTGAAAGTGTCAAGTTGTAAAAGGTAAATCGTTCCCCCCCCACACACTGTGCTCATGCATATGCATTAAATTCTCCTCTAGACAAATGGAGGGAGTATAGGTACCCAATATTTTAAGAAGATGTCAAATAGCTCTAGCTTTTAAGGTGTTAGCCTTTATCTAGGCCAGTCAAAAGCCTATGGGTGTAAATTCCTATGCCTACCCAAGGTGTTAGCCTCGTTATGGGCATGAAAGATACTACCACTCGAATTGAACCCTTTCCAACATAAACTTGTAATGGGTAAGGATCAAAATACCTCATCAGTTCTTTTTGGAAGAGCAATTCAAAGACCTATTTAAATGTCTAACCCAAAGTTTATATAATGAACCATAAGGGATTCACCTTGTTAGAGCCATACTCAATTTTAGAGGGTACAAAATTAGGTACACATGAGGGAATGCATCTAACCTTTTACTTTTGTAATTTGATTTTCTTGATGTTAATAGGTTTATATTGTGTTACTATGATACATTTTACTTTTATTTATTTCTCGCATTAATTTGTTATATTATGAAGGATTTTTCTTAATTTTCGGCACGACATCGATATCTCATGGAATTTGGTAAACTCATTCATGCATTTTGTTATATCTGTAAAGTTCACATTTTTATACGCTCATGCATTTAGAATTTTATGATATAGTAATATTGTTCCATTTATTCTGCATCAGGATCAAAGTACGAATAATTAATAAGAAGTAAGATCAACATATTGGAATCCACTGAAGGAGTGTACGAAAATGAATTTTGGGTAATGAAAATTAGCTTGATGGATTGATAAATAGGGTCAAGAAATTGGAAGGAGTAGTTGAAAAAATAATGCATGATTCAAGAGGCAAAATAATATGAAATCACAAGATAGAAAAAGGATATATTATTTGACAAGACAAGTGGAAATGAGTCCAAAACATTGAAAGGAAATGGGAGCCACAAATACTCTAAGCCACTCAAGAAACTAAGAAAGAAAGAAGTTATGGAAGAAAAGTCTCTACAAAAGAAAAACCTAGACTAGAGAAAAATACAAATAATCCCAAATTATATCAACACTTCTGCAGATGATTTGAAAAAGTACAAGTTAAAACTCAATATTTAGGAACCAATCCCATAATGCATGTTCTTGCTAGCCAAGGCAAAACAAATAATACACATGAGATGAAAATGTTATGATATCAATAGATGCTAATGAGTCACAACTGATGGGAGGCTAGACCATAGAAAATTAGGAAAATAAAGAAATCCATTCGAACTATGTCCTCATCCCTAACCTTTCATCATTCAACAACCTCAATAGCCATAAAGAAGGATGGAATTTGTACCCATTTCTTTCATCAAACAATTGATGTTTATGCTATTAGACAACAAAAATAGCATAAAATCTAGAATCAAAATAGTATTAATATGAAGCATGTTTATTGAGAAGGAAAAACTGAACCTGTCATAAAAATAGAGTCAAGAGTGCCAGAAAAAATCTAGGTTTTACATTAAAAATTTGAAGAAATAGTATACAAGTTTGAAAAATCAGATTGGGTTGATGCAACAATATCATTTCGAGGCATAAAAAATGGAAAAAATAAAAAAAAAAAGAAGAGAAAGAAGAAAAAAAAGATGAGAAAAAAATAGAAGAAAAGAAAGAAAAGAAAAAGAAAAAATCTTTTGATGGTGATATTCAAAGCATTTTAAAGCTTTTAAAGTCTTTGATGGTGATATTAGAAGCATTCAAAATTTCTTTTCAAAGCTTCGATGGTGATAGATGAAGTATTCAAAAAATGTTTTCAAAGACCTTCGATCATGAAATTTGAAGGCAAAGCTTTAATGGTGATTTTTGAAACATTCAAAAAAATGTTTTTAAAGCTTCTATGGTTATATCTAAAGCATTAAAAAAACATTTTCAAATCATCAATGGTGATATTTGAGACATTCAAAAAGTTTTCAAAGCTTCTATGGTAATATTCGAAGGATTAAAAAAACATTTTCAAATCTTCAATGGTGATATTTGAAGAATTTAAAAAATGTCTTCAAAGCTTCGATGGTGATTGTAGACACCTTATTTTGTCCGGGCTAATTTTTAACAATCTGGAGCATCGACGTAAAAGGGGACGATGATCGTCGCCCGATGAAAAAGTATTTTAAGGATGTCAAGAAGGCCTAGGGATCATATCAAAGGTAAATACAAAG